>JACXGJ010001228.1:43297-90050 GCA_016801105.1 Esox niger
ATATATATATATATATATATATATATATATATATATATATATATATATATATATATATATATATATATATATATATATATATATATATATATATATATATATATATATATATATATATATATATATATATATATATATATATATATATATATATATATATATATATATATATATATATATATATATATATATACACACAACACAAATCAAACAAACCACCATAATGAGAAGTTTGAGCCATAGATAATTTGCATAAACCTCCGGTAATCTCATTCAAACAGCAATAACAGACAAGGAAAACTGCCTAGCCATGAGTGTGTATAGGACCAGTGGAGTGTTTACTGAATTACGAAATTGTCAGCCACTCAATGTGAATTTACATATAGTATTATTAGATTTTCATTTTCATGGGGGAGGATTTGATACCCGTAACATCACCTCTGCATTCTAAATCAATAGCCTTTCAAATTGACACCTGTTTTTCCAATGAACCTCACAGGATTCCTTTTATTTCATGCCAGGCGTCGTCTACTTGAAGATCTCCTCCACATGACCCTGTGGAGCAGCGTGTCAGACAGCACAAGCCGTAACATTGGCGATTAACATTGATATTCTAATCAGCTGCAGTCTAAACCATTATAGCTACATCAATGACCAATCACCCAGCACCGGCAACCCCAGACAGTCATACAAGCACTTTCCAGTATAGGCCAGTGTTGCCAAGAGTTGACGCTGGCTCTGTAAAGAATCCATCAGGCTCCTCTCAATGTTTGTTTCCTTTTGTAATTTGTTTTTTTCTCTGTGGCCATCGTCACTCTCTGTTTACTGTGAGGAGTCTTAAAGGCTTAGCGTACCTCCTCTTGCATTTTCTCTATCCATCATTGCCAGCTTTCGATTATGCAATACAACCCAAGGCTATCATCCACCTCTATCAATAATAAACATCTCTACAAAACATGAAGCTCACCTCGGAGGACGGCAACCCCACTGCACCTCGCATTCTCATTGTAAGTTAATTACTTTACCATTAGATTTACACAATCAGAGATAGAACACATTATCTCAAAATACATTCAGCAAATACCATACATACAAAATAGCTAAATAAAATTTAAGTATTTTGTATTTGTAACATGGAAATACATTTGCAAAACAACCTTTATAACATTCTTGGTAATGGTAGCATAAAAGTCACTTCAAATAAGTAAAATAAAATACTACTGTGATATGAGATCGTCTATGTTCTGGAGTAGATAACCAGACCACATGTCAACCAAGACTATTGAAAGATAATGTGGAAAATACAAGAAAAGCAGCCCTGTCTTTTAAAAAAATACACCATAGTTCACACCAGTTAAATAACAATAACAATATACTCCACATTTAAGTTCATATTTCATATACTTCCCGTCTCTGAATACAGCACATCACAGTATTGATGCTTTTCACTCTGCGACTATGTCTCTAATGACTCACTGGTTCCAACAGTAGGGGTATCTGTGGTTTGCGACAAGAGACAGATGTTTTCATCCTAAATCACATCTCAGTCTCTGGTGCAGGCCTCTCGACTGTCAGTCGACCTCGGAGCGTGATGGATGTCTGGTACAGTGTTTCTGACATGGCACAGGGCTCGGGGGGGACAGGGAGCAGAAAATCTGGCTTTTTTGTCAGATCATTAGCTCCACACTGGGGTGAAGCTCTGACCTTCCACCAGGGAAAAGAAGACAACCAAGGAGGGCTTTCGTAAAGATGCGCCACAAAACGTAAGGAGGCATTGGTAACTCGACCATAAAGGCCTGTCAGAGTTGCGGTCAATTTCCTTTCAGTTTGAATTTAATTTGGGTTTGTTTCTTGAGCTGACTAGAGTTGTCAAGCTTTCATTGACTTCAAATAATTCATTTCAAAATTCTGTTTTCTTCTCTTATCTTTTAAAGGCTCCCTCTATACAGCCTTCAATTCAACAGTGAGCGTTAAAGCACTTTGTTGCTGCTAGTCAAAAGTTAGTGCCAGATCAGATAGTGTTCCACTATAGTGTAACCTGAAACCAAAAGCACAGACAACAACTCCGAGTTTCTGCTGGTTTGTTTTGGCTCAGCCTGTACCTCTGCACCACTTCAAATTACGCACGACATATCCGGACAAACTCGTGTCAGCTGGGGTCAATGACAAAAGACAATGGAATGACAGTAAATTCCTAAGCAAAACCGTCCTTAAATAAATTTCCATACTATGGACCAACAGCTAATTCCTGAGGAAAAACCCACCAGAATAAAACCTATCCCGTGTCTTACCCAATGATGTATTCCCCAAATCCCTGCAGACAAAATTTGTTCACAATTGTCTGAGTGATTGACAAACTCCCATGATGCCTTGCCATAGTTGCAGACTCCAGTCTGCACTGACGAAGGGGAGAGCTAGACTAGGGGCTGCATGGCTTGTGTGCTTCTGCTCTTTAACCGGTTGGCAGTCTCATCTTGATTAGAGCCCTGCCTGCTGGTCCCTGAGGAGTCTCCACAGTTCTGTCGCTGGAGACTGGTTCTGCTGTAATGGTGTCTGACAGGCCAGCTTGAGCCACCGAGGAGCTGACACAGATGCTACCTTCCCAGGGAGAGAACACTGCCCATGTTTCCCCCAACCCCCCAACATCACGCCCACTGCCTTGAGTAAATAATTGTGCAAAGTGCAACTTAAATGCCAGAAGGTTTCATACATTCTGATTGTGTGCTGGCTGGGGATTTCTGCAAAATTCTGGATAATCCCTTCAGATCACATCTTTACTTCCATTATGGTCACTTAAGCTGGTCCATCTGGATCAACACCCCACAGTCACCAGTGAGTTCATACCAAAAGAAATCGGATTATTGCTACATATTGTTCAATCTGTGGTTCACCTAGTACATCACATCGTGCACAAACCAGTTGCCCTACTGGACTTTTTCAGGTTCCATTTACAGGCTTTACTACAGGAGTGTTCAATCTACAGCAGCTCACACAAAGACAAAGACTGCTGATGGAGGTGCCGCCAGTGAAGAACTCTTCTTCATGCTGATTTTAATTGGCACATTTGTCATGCAGAGGTAGAAGTCTGCTTTGAAGCACACCATGACAGCAGAGCCTAAGGGAACACTCAGAGGGCTTTCAGGTCCAGAGATCTCACAACTAGGGTATCCAAAATCCGGTAACAGTTTACCAGGATTCCTGGATGGAGCATCCTGGATTTTCTGTTTGTTCCCTTCGAAAATCCATTGTTCATACAACAAGTGCCTTGAGGACGGTGTTGGGATGTAACCCTACCCACTACTAATGTAATACTGATATTCGGAAGACCACATTGTGAGAGAGTTGAAGGGGATTAGAGGCTATATAATATCCCTCCAACTCTTCCTCCACCCTGTCTAACTCTCTTTATACATCCTTCTATTTATATCTATTACATATTTTAGTCAAAGATAAACAGTCAATATTCATCAAGAAATTTAGGACACAGGTGAAATAAAATACAAACCCAAATCATTTAGTTCCAGACAAAGAGTGGAAGGGTACAGAAGGTACCCTTTTTATTGGGGAGCATTTTATTTCGTTTCTTTGTGCCATACCAATTGCGTTCTTAGTGAAAACACCTGCCTCAGCCAATGGGATGTGTTGGCGTAACAACTCCGAATAAAAGTTGTCTTGGGAAAGATTATACTTAGCTATACGCTGCCAATCCCTTCTACACAAACTTAAATTTCACCTCAAATCCTGAATGAATAAGAGCAGACATCATCATCATCGTAAGCCAGGTCCAGGCATCTTAAATGCCCTACATCCAAGGCTGAAAATCACCCCTCTGTGGATTATATGACTCCAGCCCCGACGGTTCACATGGCCCCTGAATAAAGGACCATAAATAAATGCAAATATATGGAATGAGGTCTCCATCAGGAGCACTCTGATGATGGATGGATGTGTGTATTTGACTGTGTGTATTTCAGCATGTGTGGGCGTGTGTACCAGAGTGCTTTCTGGTGAAAGGGTTTGCTCTGAGAGAGCTAGGAAGGACACACCGTCCTTTTCCACTCTCACATCCACATAACAGGACTTGCATTAGCTCTCACCCTCTTTGAAGTACTAGACGTCTGTCACAGACAAACAGTAGAAAGAAATGATGTTGAAATGCAGAATAGCAGGTAACACCTAGGATGAGGTGAAGAAACAACAACAATGTTGACCTATCGCACATAAAATGACATTGAAATGCTGAAAAACAGTTGTTTGCAAATATCAGAGAAAACGTCAGAATGCTAAATTGTACGCAGTTACAGAACATTACAGACTGGGTGAAAACTATACCTTGTCACAACAGCATACTAGAAGTTAGAGAAATTATTTACAATCAAGCATAGGGGGACTTTTCAACCAACATTTCAAGCATTTCAAAGTCATACTAAGACCTATCAGTTAATACACCATAATATAACAACCCACTATAAAACACTAATAATGCCCTTTGCTTCTTTACACTGGCACTTCTTAGTCCTTGTTTATAGCTACTATATTAGGAACAAAAGGTTGATGAATGGCTGTCTCTATAGCTCGCCTCTCTGGTTAATATCCAAACATTCCCAAAATTCCCTAAACCAGTGCCATTCTGATATGATGAAACAACAGGATATTTCACAGCACATCAAAGTATCATGTGGCACATCAAAGTACACATAGCCCTGACACAGCTTGCTGTGTGCTAGCGATAGTGAGTCCAGAAAACAAGGCCAATCTCAGCTCCTTCGTGGAGGCCCCTGTGAGGTGAACGGCTGCTGAATGGACATACGACTGTTGAATAGCATCCATTGATTCTGTCAGATCAAAACCACTTCCTCCTCACAGCTATTCTGAACACTAACCCCCATAGACTGAAAGTGTGTTTGTTTGTTTGTTTATTTGTTTGTGTGTGTGTGTGTGTGTGTGTGTGTGTTTGTTTGTGTGTGTGTGTGTGTGTGTGTGTGTGTGTGGGCTAGAATATCAAGGAAGAAGGAGGACACATGCCCCTCAGACACAGCCTTTCCTTATGAGAGAATCATGTTTACTGAATTACAGCGCTTAATGGAATAAAGACATGGCAGCGATTAGGTTTAAGCGCATTGACGTCAGGTCCTGTCCCATCCATACATTCAGAGAAACAGGATGTCGAGGCGGGCCATGACCCTAGGCTATACCAGAATTAGGTTTGAATGAAATAAAAGCGATGTGACCCCGCTCCTAAGTTTTACAGTGCTCTCTTTCACCCAAATGGCAGCCACTATCACTGTGAGATCTTTGAGATGAGAAATAGAGAGGTAAATGTCATTTATCAGCACTCTTCTACTGATGTTCACTCCCAGGGAGGTACAAACAGGAGATTAAAACAAGTGTCCGATTGAATGTCGGTCTGCCTAGAGCTTTAGCACTGGGGTCACTGATAAGATCATCAGATTGGATGCAGACTGTCGAGAGTGTGTAGATTCGATAATGAACATATATAAAATCTCTGGAAAAAAATAACAGTTATCTTGGATCAAAGTATTTTTAAAATAGAACTACATTTTACAAGTATAAGCAGATTCATCAACAATCGAATTATTATTCATCAAGTATGGCACTATTGACATAGAGACAGGTGGGAATAATGTTTCCTTGTCTTACATAATGGCTACAGTTACAGTCAATAAAGCATTATTATTATTATTTCCAGGGTACCATTTCAATTACAGCAACCAAAAATCCTTGGGACACTACTGAGACACTGTTTCATGTCCTGAATCAAGACAAGTTGGGAACAGTTGATTTAGTGGGTATTCTTTTGAATGTGGGGGTAAAAGCAATACAAACATCCATCAACGCATTGCTGGTTTGCTGGCTTTTATGTGATGGTATAATAAACGCAAGCATAAGCTGTAGTGCAGCATCATTTCCCAGGATTTATGTTGCTAATGAGGGTATTTAAATCTGTGTTTTGCCAATGGCAATACATCAAGTAAGCAGAATGCATAAAACAGACACCTTGATTGAGACTGACATTCGGTTTTATGAGAAGTGGTAAATTTTGTTTTATTATACATCATAGTACCCACCCTCTTGATAAATGAAGATCACATTTGTAAAGGATATTGGGGTTGGGGCAAGAATAGGACATTAAACAATTACATACCTTGAAGTCACAGATGCACGTTACTGTCTCTCCAATTCTCAGGCACTCCCCGTCAAACTTGCAAGTGTTAATATCACACATGAATAGGTCTGTATCCCGGTCATCAAAACCTGTCAAAACAGAAAACATTCAACATCAGCTGAAAGACAAAGACATACCTAAGCAAAAGCAGATGGCAGAGCGGACAGGAATTGACACCTACCAAATAGCACGAACAACAGATTTGGGAAGTCTGCATTTTAAAGAGTGTAACAATGTATTGTAACTCACCATAGCAAAACAAAGTGAAAAAACTACTGAACAGACCTAAGTTTCTTCTGTCTTCCATTAGTCATCCTACAAATTAAGACCGAGGTCGGTCTATATCTTTTCTATACAGAGCCAGGTTGACCTTTACATGCGTTGTCATGAAGAGACAAACATTTTCTTAGGAAGGACACTGATTACATCCTAAATGACACTCTATTCCAATTGTAGTGCACCGCATAGTAAATATGGTCCTATTCGGGACATAGGATCTACTCCAATTTAGTCTGAGTTCGGTACCTCAATCGACTCAGACAGAGAAATCCAAATTGAATCAGAGACTCATGGGCATGAGGAAGGACAGAAAGCTAGAGGCTATTGTTCTAACTGAGAGCATTGCTCACAAATAGAAGCCACATATCAAAAAGGTCTTAAAGCATCCATTTGAAACTCAGAAGCCTTAGCTTTTTATACAAAACCAAAAGAAAAAAGCAACTAATTCAGCAATATCTGATATTCTCATTAAAGGTAAAATGTCATAGATTTCTACAATTCATTCTACAAATCCAAGTCAAAACCTAGAAATAAATGCAGGCAGCAGGATATCATTAAGCTTCATAATCCATCCTATTTGGCCTATAATATAGGCTAAAGAAAGAATATAAGGTATTTAGATCCCATTTTCATTAGATATGGTGTGAAATTCAAACAATACAGTGGCAGATCCACTTTGAAAAAGATCTGATTTGGTTGGTCCAAAGACCAATTAGTGGAAAACAGATAAAGTTTGGGCTGCCTGTGTTTTGAACCGAACGTCATTCCAGACAAACGCCCCACTACCCTAGCAAAATGCCCGGAAACATCTCTAACTCTTACACAAAAAATTGTATTGTGTCTACAAAGAAGCCGAGAGAATTCCCAAAGAATTAGTGTGAAAATTGACACCCTCTTCCCTTAGGGGTACAATACTCCCCAAATAGTGACTTCTGACTACAACCTTTTAGGCCCTACTCCAAAGTAGTGCATCTAGGGAATATATTTGGGACTGAAAAAAACAACTCTAATGACTGCTTCAGAGTGGCTTTGTGACTTAACATGTTCCAAGGATGTTTATGATTGGTTGTCTAGAGCAAAAAAATATATATGTATAATCCACTTCTTCTGAACAGAGCACTATTAGCTATGTCTGGTTCAAAAGTGGTACATTACTATTGGGAATATGGCATAATCTGAGATGAACAACAAAGATAGGAAGATTGGAGGCTTTTCCAAAGAGAAGGAGGAAAATGACCAACTAAGATGATAACCACAACAACCTGAGGCAGGCACTTGGCTTTATTAAATACATATTAAACGTTATGTTATTGTCACAATGTGATGTGACAATAACATAA
This sequence comes from Esox niger, assembly GCA_016801105.1. Classification (NCBI taxonomy): domain Eukaryota; kingdom Metazoa; phylum Chordata; class Actinopteri; order Esociformes; family Esocidae; genus Esox; species Esox niger. Next base: position 51,104 of record JACXGJ010001228.1, read on the forward strand.
CATTTAATATGAATTTAATGGATTGAATGTTTCCATTGATTCCATCGTTTTCATCCAGAGGGCTGCCCGACTACGCTGCCATCAGCCTTAAAGCACTCTTTTCTGAATGGCGCTCACTGCTCAGAGGAAAGGAGTATGGCGTGCCACAATACCCGACCCGCTATTTGCAGGGGTTCTTAATTGGAAGCAAGTGTTTGCTCTTTTCGGCGCTGCATAATCATACAGCCAGAAGCTGTTGTAAGGGGCGTCGGAGCGACACTTGGATTATACGGCTGGTGGACTGAAGGACTTATGAGAAGAGGGCCCTACAGGGTGCCATGGGAAAGTGGCTAGGAGCTGACACAATGGTGACACTCACGGCGGAAAATGAAATCAGCAGTCATGCTACTGGCAAATACACTTCTAGGAGAGAATTAGAGGTTAATAAGGTGTTCACATGTTCTCAGCATGCTAACAATTGCCTGCTCTGTCACAAGTTGCATTTTTTGTAGCATTGTATCCCATTAAGCGGGTATTTAAAGCAAATGCATCTGGTTGACAACTTTGGATGGTTCTTCAGTCAGAAAATGTTTACTTCTTTATTTCTATAAAATTCAGCAGGCTATCCAGATAAACCTTAGCAGTCTTAATTTCCAGAAGGAAATAGCAGCAGCTATTTGTAACAAAATAGCAGACATATTGAAATTGGGTAAGTTATCCACACTCACCACAAAACCAAGCCTTTGCAAAATAACCTTGACTCATTCAATGATGGAGCTATATTTCTCTTCAATCATTGGCAGAAACCAATTACTCTAATCACTTCATGTTTTCATGGGTAATATGCTAGAATACATGGCATGCAAATTGCATAAGGATTTACAAAGCAGGTGTCAAAGGCAACACATGAGCAGTGCCCCAAGAGGTTAGAGAGGTAATTACTCCTGCTTGTCAAAAAAAGCTCTGTGAATGCAATTAACCTCCCTTAGCAATAACACAAAATTAAAGGAGAAATTCACTTTTTTCAGTTTGATATTATATGGTTCCTTATTTTTAAAGAAACCTTTGAGGCAATATCCAATGTAATTCTCATTATTGAGTTATTTAAAATCACCCATTTAAAACATCAACTAACTTTTGCCAATTCTAGATAAAAACCGAAGTGTGAGAGCAGGTTTTTAAGAACATCATCTGAAATAATGATGATTCGGCCATTAAATATTAACATGGTCACATGCTCATATTACTTCCATTGATTTTTAGCTAGCGGTAGCTGCCCTTTCTTACAGTTAGTCTTGGCACACTACTTTGAAGGTAATGAATAATCTACCATCAAGTTGAAAACAATTGTCAATGACCAAATAGGTGTCATGGACAGGAAACTGCACTGTGACTCTCTCTTCATTGATCTCTCAAAGGCTTTTAATAGTGCTAACCACAAGATAATGTTGCAGAGACTTAATAATAATGGTAAATCTGAACAGACTGTTTCATGGTTCAATTGCTACCTGACAAACAGGACACAATATGTCCTGTATGATGGCAATAAATCTAATATGTAACTTGTCCAGGAGGGGGTGCCTCAAGGCTCTGTTCTAGGACTTTGTTGTTCACTATCTAAACAATAAAGGCCCGCAATAGAATCTGTTGCCATATCAAAATTAGAGCCCGGATCGCCCACATGAAAGGCCGTGTTATTAACCACAAAACCACAGTGCTTTACATCTGCCGGCTATCAGTATAGCCTCTTGTCTACACTGACACCCGGCATCTATATATTTACAAATCCTCTTTTGCCACTGGGTGTTTTTAAAGTTAATTGGCCATTCGTGAATGACATTGACACAGTTTAACTGACTAACGTTTCTTACTAAGTTTACCTCCACCACAAATAGCGTCTATGTATTCCGTTTGCCACTGGCCGGTTTAACAGCGTATTGGCCAGTATTAAGCGTTATCTACTAACTTACTGGAATAATCAAAGAATTGAGCAATTCCTAACGAGTCTGCCAAAGCTAATTCCTTTCATGGCAAAACAACTTACTTTTTTCTTTCATTTGTGAATGAAATGTATACAATAACAGCAAGGATAGCTAACTTTTTCATCAAGAAATAATGAATAAGTGTCATTGCTCTCAATAGAACTTAGCTCTTCGACATGAGAGGCACTGTTTTTAAATTAACCACTACACCATGGCATTCAGCAGTTGCTAGACTCCACTGAGGATTGTGTTAAACTGACTAACATTTCTTATTAAGTTTACCTCCAACATAGTGTCTATGAACTATATGGCTTTTGCCACTGGCCATTTTAAATGCTTATTAGCCAGTAATAGGCTTACTAGTATCTATTAACTTTGTAGGAATAATCACAAGAATTGAGCAATTGCTAGCGAGACTGAAGATGAACTATTCCATGCCAGAAAGAGTCGCAAAATGCAGTGGGGAGAACAAGTATTTGATACACTGCTGATTTTGCAGGTTTTCCTATTTACAAAGCATGTAGAGGTCTGTACCATAGGTACACTTCAACTGTGAGAGGCGGAATCTAAAACAAAAATCCAGAAAATCACATTGCATGATTTTTAAATAATTAATTTGCATTTTATTGCATGACATAAGTATTTGATCACCTACCAACCAGTAAGAATTCCGGCTCTCACAGATCTGTTCATTTTTCTTTAAGAAGCCCTCCTGTTCTCCACTCATTACCTGTTTTATCTGCAACTGTTTGAACTCGTTACCTCGTCACCAACAATAAAATTGTTGACGTGCACAAGGCTGGGATGGGCTACAGGACAATAGGCAAACAGTTTGGTGAGAAGGCAAAAACTGTTGGTGCAATTATTAGAAAATGGAATAAGTTCAAGGCAGTGCCTGGTCAATGTCCTGAAGAGACCTGGGACCACGGTCTCAAAGAAAACCATTAGTAACACACTACAGCGTGGATTAAAATCCTGCAGCGCACGCAAGGTCCCCCTGCTCAAGCCAGCGCATGTCCAGGGTCGTCTGAAGTTTGCCAGTGACCATCTAGATGATCCAGAGGAGGAATGGGAGAAGGTCATGTGGTCTGATGAGACAAAAATAGAGCTTCTTGGTCTAAACGCCACTAGCCATGTGTGGAGAAAGAAGGATGAGTGCAACCCCAAGAACACCATCCCAACCGTGAAGCATGAAGGTGGAAACATCATTCTTTGGGGATGCTTTTCTGCATCGTATTGAGGGGAGGATGCATGGGGCCATGTAGCATGAGATCTTGGCCAACAACCTCCTTCCCTCAGTAAGTGCATTGAAGATGGGTCGTAGCTGGGTCTTCCAGCATGACAACGACCCTAAACACACAGCCAGGGCAACTAAGCAGTGGCGCCGTAAGAAGCATCTCATGGTCCTGGAGTGGCCTAGACAGTCTCCAGACCTGAACCCAATGGAAAATCTTTGGAGGGAGCTGAATGTCTGTATTGACCAGCGACAGCCCCGAAACCTGAAGGATCTGGAGAAGGTCTGTATGGAGGAGTGGGCCAAAATCCCTACTGCAGTGTGTGCAAACCTGGTCAAGAACTACAGGATACAAGTGATCTTTGTAATTGCAACCAAAGGTTTCTGTACCAAATATTAGGTTCTGCTTTTCTGATGTATCAAATACTTATGTCATGCAATAAAATGCTAATTCATTATTTAAAAATCATACAATGTTTTAGATTCCGTCTCTCACTGTTGAAGTGTACCTGTGATAGAAATTAAAGACCTCTACATGCTTTGTAAGTAGGAAAACCTGCAAAATCAGCAGTGTATCAAATACTTGTTCTCCCCACTGTATATTGCGACTCTTTCTGGCATGGAATAGTTCATCTTCAGTCTCGCTAGCAATTGCTCCAGATTATTCCTTGTGATTATTCCACTGTATACAGTTGCAGGTTTTTTTTGCCATAAGTCCGCTTCTCTAACCACTACACTAATTAACAAGGGGTAGTCAGTCAATCAGTTAGTCAGTCAGTCTGTAAGAGACATTTGCTCTTCTTAGCCAGCTCCACTTACGTGGTCCGGCAATACATAATGTTGGTAAGCATGTGCCAAACGCTAGTTTAAATTTGTATGCAGATTATACAATAATGAATTTGCGAGCAGCAACACTCAACAAGGCTTTACAAGATTTGTAGTCTGATTTTAATATTGGTCAGACTCAACTCTGTCAATTGAAGCTACTTTTAAATGCTGGCAAGACAAAGCTAATGGGTTTTCACAAAAGCCCAGACAGAGCTGCTGAATCTCCCAATTATAGTCACTATGCACAAGAAGAAAATAAAAGGGGTAACTCCTTACAAACACTTGGGTATTTTGATTGATCAGTGTCTTACATTTAAGCCTCACATAGGGGCACGTTGGGTTTATATTTCTGAAATATGTCCTGTTTTTCTTCTGAGGAAAAAACTCCATGTGTATAGTATATTTCTGTAATTGATCATGGTGATGTCTTTTACATGCACGCCTCTATGGCCTCATTACATTTGCTTGACACTGTACACCATGGGGCTTTGAGGTTTGATATAAACTTTAAATGTTTCACCCATCACTGTACCCTTTAAATGAGAGTCAGCTGCCCATCACTAGCCCTACGCATATTAAACTATTGGCAACTTTTTATTTACATGGCTATTTTTAGGATGCTCCCAGTTCATTTATTTTTATTGCACTCCCAAAACTATATTTTGTTGATAGCTCCTAAGACCCATACTATGGTGGGGGAAAATGTTCCAGTACTGTGCATCCTGGAATTTGCAACAAAAGATTTAAAAATCCCAGTACTGTGCATCCTGGAACAAGCAACAAAAGATTTAAACGTTCAAGAACTGTGCATCCAGGAATGAGCAACAAAATATTTAAATGCTCCATGTACCGTGCATCCTGGAACGAGCAACAAAATATTTAAATGTTCAAGTACTGTGCATCCTGGAATGAGCAACAAAATATTTAAATGTTCCATTACTGTGCATCCGGGAATGAGATACAACATATTTAAATGTTCCGGTACTGTACATACTGGAATTTGCAACAAAAGATAAAAATAAATGATGTAGTGACACTGACTGAATATTAAAAATATAAACAGTTTTACCATTAACATATAAAATAAAATAGATTCAAACTGAAAGGATACTGAACAATATAATAAATGCTACATTTTAACTGTTGGTCCCATGTTTCATGAGCTGAAATAACAACTTTCCACAAATATTCCATATTTAAGATTCAAATTGTCACCAAAGATTTGTTTTGGACATTATATAAACAAAACTAGAATAATGAGGGGTGAGGGAGGGAGAAATTAAACTCAAAAGACAAACCGGCTTTGACTCTGGGGCAGTCTCCTAGTGGTGGTTTTGGAGGAATGGGTGCTCGAGGTTGTAATTTTGGCAGCTGCTCCATCAACACCTCCTGATCATCTTCCTCGTCCGTCTTGAAGCCTTGCCTGATTCATCTTCGGTTATGCTACTGGGTTATGCCCTGAGCTGCTCCCTGGGAGGCCTTTAATGCCTACTCAGATGGGGTCCCAAGGGAAGGAAGGTGTGTAGGGGCAGAGCAGGTCTAGCTGGTAGCTTCCGGAATCCTACAGAAGCTACCAGGATTTTCTGTTCAGGTCGCAAAACTGATTTGTTGGGTATAAGTGTGTTTACACGCCCAAAAGCAAATTTTCTATAACCATGTAATTCAGTCTGCATGGTTATATAACGCAGGGGTATGGAAGATTAATTAAAAGTAAATTGGCACAACAAATGTCTTAAAAGGTTCAGAGGTGGCAAAGTTCTGGATCAGCTTCGACGGATTGGCTTCACAATGGATTCGTAAACAAACCATGCAATCCATATGACACCTAATACTTCTAATGCTAAATAACATAAGCACAATGACCAAAAAATATTGATTATATATTTTAAACTTTTCCCTTTCCAGTATAGCTAATAATTAGGAATTTCTTTCATACGGCACACAGGAACATTGTATAAAGTACAATATTCATTCGGTCAAATATCTATTCATAGATGTTATCAGGTGTACTGATATATTTGTTTATTTTCTAGTAACCAGTGCAGTCAGTTAAGTAAAATAAATGTAAAATTTGTGAAAAAATACACAAGTGAACTGCAGATACAGTTGTTCAGTTTGTAGAAAGATCAGCAATTTACCTGAAAAACAGCGTACCGTTTTGAAAGATGGAAATGCATTAAATTTGTAAAAATTCACACCTGGAAATGTGTTTAATTTGTAAATAATAAATGTGAGAGTAAGTTAAACTCTCTGAATGCTTTGCTGTATTTTCAAGACAGGTGTGGTTATCTGTCAATGTGTAATGAGACATCCTGTGTGCAAGGACTTATAACTGTGTCCTACAACTTGAGGGGTGTAGTGGATTTATGGGTGGGGAGTGTGCCTGCAGTCCTGTCTGCATTTATCTCTGAATGAATTGGGGCCAAAAAGTCAAATACATATGAAAACAGAGTAAAGAGCTGTGCTTTCCAGACTGTCAGACACAGAGGCTGACACCCAAAGAAATGGTCACAGTCATATTGGTTTCAAAATGAGAAGAAGTCCTAGATACAACCACATTCAAAGACATGGTCAAAGCTAAAGACTGCCAACGTCTGTGTTTAGTGGTGAGAGATAAAAGCATGATTGATTCTTGGTTGTAGGCTAAAATAATTGCTAACCATTTTTGAGAAGTCACAGTATGTACTGTAACCACTACTCACTGTGTGCTTAATGAGCAGAGGCATACATTTGTGCATTTGAGTTTCTTGGTATACAATGCTTGGAATGCTGAAAACATCTTAACAAAGATGTAAAATAGGCAGATCGCTGTAAAACTAAAGTTAATGTACATACAATAAATTAGACATTTCTCCCAAGCAAACACTGATGGTTTGGCCAGCGTTGTAGCTCAGGTGGCAATAACAGTAAACATTTTTCATTGTTTATTTACCCTGTTATATATTGCAGACATCCAGGAATAGTGTAGAAATTGTGATGCTGCTAGCAGCAAAGGCGCTATTTTTACATTGATATAATATAAACTTGCAGCCTTCTTGCAGCTCTAAACCACATTTTTAATCTTGCTAAACATACTGGTCGAACAACTGCACCCCTTCACACAGGGCAGTGTAATGAGGTTCGTCTTGTTGAGCCCAATACTAAGTATCACAATTATTTCAATACAGAGGAAATTTAGATACATTTTCAGTATTTTAATTCTATCTACTTTTTAATTGAAATTGCCTTGGGAAAGTATTCATGCGTTTTGAAAATGTGCACCAATCCACTTAAGAAAACAAATATTGAAATATATCAAATGAATTCTAAAATCTGTAGTGGAACCAACATAAATTCTTCAGTGAAAAATGTCAAAAGTTATTCTAAATAACTATTTATATTTAGTAATCAAAGAATGCCTGAAGTATGCCTAAATGCCGAGCACCATTCGACCCCTGCTAATACTAACCCTACGGTAAAACATGGTGGTGGGAGCATCATGTTATAGGGAAGCTTCTCATCAGCAGGAACTTGGAGAATAGTCAGGAATAGTGAGGGTAGTATGAACAAAGCAAAATCCTGAGAGGTACATGAAGAAGACCTTAAACGGGGCAAAGAAGATTTTTTTCAGCATGACAATGCCCCAAAGCACACAGCCAAGACAACACTGGAGTGGCTTTGGGACAATTCAAGTTTCCATACTTTGTACTGTAAAGTTGTTTTCCCTTGTCGGTGCCAAACCATAAAAACATGCGCTTGAGGCTGAAATGCGCACATGTTTTGTCTTTCTTATTATTCTTTCTTATTTCTTCTTATTTTCTTATTACACCTTTTTCAATAGACCTTTAGTCATTGGAAAAACATTAGTTATCAATTACATAAATGCTACTAGTGACTTCCCTCAAGCTGAACACAGAAACATAATAATGGCATCGGACTTCGGGGAAGTAGATAAAGGACGTAATAACCAAAACATTCCATTAAATAGTATTCACATGCTCGTGAAATGAAGGTTATGCTAGAAAGTGGGGAGACTAAAATGAACAAAAATGTTGCTTTCAAAATCTTTTCATGATCCTAACAAGAAAAAATAACTCTGGTCTCGTCCACTCAGTTCTAAGTAGTTTTGGAGTAGCTTAATTTGCTGGAAGAGAAGAGGTGTGGTTTGCTCTGATTAATCAAACCACATTTTGAAACTACCAGGTGTTACTTGCACAACCACAGTTCTATGTAACCAGCTCACATGTTTTCTCATTCCACCCTTTTCACATCAAGGGAACCCCACCTGGGGGTTGTGACTTGAGTTTGAGAAATGCCAGTGTAATCAAAACAGGATCAGTTTTTGCTAGCCCTAATTTTTAGCAACCTGTTACTACATTTCAAATAGGCCCTATTTGGGGTTTTAGCCACCAGTAATTTAAACTCTAACCAAAGGGTCCCCCTTAAATTTTCACATAAGAGTTTAGAAAGAATGCTGTCAGATACAAAATTCCCCCATGCTTGTTGCAATTCATTTAAACACTAACAAGCAATGGTTCTCTAACAGAAGAACAATGGAAACCTGCTGCCAGGAACAGTGAAATATCTGACATTTGAATGAGATGAAAGAAGATCCTGCCTTACAAGTCTTCCATTCTACAATTGTTTTGTAGTCATTTTACCTTTAAATCAAAATAAGACTTGAACAAAGGAAATATCCTATATAGCTATCTGGCGATACAACATTCTGTTTTAGGTCAAATGTTACTTTGGGTTGCGTAAGTGCTTAACTTGACATTTTGATTGTTGGCACATAAACATCACCCTTTGTTTATTAGATTTGTTGTCAGTTTGTTTAGATAAATTATTTAGTTCACCGTAATCTCTCCTCCTGGTTGGGGCATGAGAAGTACTAATAATTCAGGCCTCTGACATAGCTTACTTTGCAGCATATTAGGACTAATGAATTGTAGCGTAGAAGTAGGATGAAGTGGCCCCAAACTACTGACACGGGGTTCAGTATTTGCAATGGAGATGCACTTGTGGAGCCGCTACTGCAGTTGCTCTGGTCAATCATTTGTTTTACATAGTAATTTATCTTTTGTTTTGCATGTATAGGTAAAGGCATGCTAGTGGAGAGTTATGGTTAGGGTTGGGTAAAAATAGAAAACATTCTTCTCTCAAATTCCTGTAATAACTATTGCTGCATGCCCCATCAACGTCAAAATGTTCAAAGACAAACGTCTGGAAAACATCAAGCTCTGGAATTGTTGTACTGAAATACTGTTGCAACAATACACCAACTATATGATTATTACACTGTTCTTAGGCACATTACGGTGCCGAGAAAGATTTCACAGGTTTGGCAAAGTACATTATTACACAACAACTTTATTGTACCATAAATATTCCAATAATGTTAGCCTTTAGTCACTAGACAGTAAGCAGGCTTACAACAAATGGCAGGGCAAAAAACGTTTAAGAAAATCATCTGTCACATAATCCAAGGATATGCCAGCTCAATCCACAGAGACAGAGATACCGATCACATTGGCCTTCCTAATAAAAATGATTTCTGATCTAGCTTGTGAATGTCTGTAAACTTGAACACATATAAAAAAAAGACTCCTTATTCAGGGACTGTTATGGTGTCACATCAGTTCTAGTAAAATAACATCTTTGTCTGCAGTTGCTAAAGATGCAACTAAATTGGCTATATTTGTGAGCATAGCAAACAACATGGGCCCGGTTGGTCTCGTGGGTCAAGACCGCTGGCTCCTGTGCACAAGGCTCCTCTGCACATATACGATTGCAGCATGGATTCAAATCTGAACCACTGCTATTCGAGGACATTCTCTATGCTCATGCCCAATGTCTGTCCTTCTGTCAAATAAACATACATGTCAATGTCACCTTGCACCAAAGTAAAACATTCAACAGTAAGAAAAATAATTGGCCTGTCACATCTAAAAAAAAACCATTGGTGTCAGATGAATTTGTTAGATGCGAAGCAAGCACTTTACATTATTTCCTTAAGTCCCTCATAGAAGTGATCTTAAAGTAACATTCATCAGTAAGACAGAATTTTGGGTTTAACACTGCATTTTATTTCTTCAACATTATTTATGATATTTAACAATCTCACAAGATTTGACAACACAAATTGTAATTTTTTTATTGTGCTAATGCTTATCTGTATTTGTTCTAATGATATACATCTATTTTTCTGGGAAAAGAAACTGTGTGGGTATTTATATACATATATTATGAAGCAGTGGTTAGAATCATGGTAAATGAGATGGGAATGACATAACTTTTTAGTGGTCTAACTGCTTTCAAAATCGGTTTATAATGGCAATAAAGCATCTCAGGGGTTTGTGGTATATAGTTAATATACCAAAACTGAACACTCTGTTCAACCACGCTGTGAAATAGTGTCTATGGACAGCTTGTAGCGATGGTATATTGGACAAATACCACAGCAACAACATGCCCTATTAATATCAACATATATATGTATGCATTTCAGGTCTGAAATGACAAGATAAAATGGTGATCACAAATTTATTTTTTCTAGTTAATAACCCGAGTATCTGAATAAAGGAGATACAGAGACTCCTGTGTGACAGAAATGTGTGTTCATTCTTGTCTGTCTAAAGGAGGTCAAAAACAACACTTGCCTCATGTATGACTATCCATTTGTTTCCCAATTCCATCAATATTTCCCTTCTTCCTAACCCAGTACCAAGTAGCCTTCCAGCTAACAATGTTTATTTCCAGATACCACCTGGTCATTACATACCAGCACCAGTAATACAATGACATCATTGCCAAATTACTCTACCTGTCTATCCTTCTCTGCTCTCTCTTTCTCTCTGTCTCCAATATCGGAAGCACAGTCATCAAATGAATTATTGACACTGCGAACACTCAAGCCTTTGTTCATTGTCAGGAGGGTTATGATGACAAAATACAATGCATGTCTTGCTTTGCAATCAAAGTCCTCACTGTCATGCCAAGGCAGGCACAGACTCGGTGTTGAAAACATCCATTCATTATATCATCAGTTTATATAGACCATGACGAGGAAGAGAACTTCCATTCAGTCCAGCTGCTATTTAGAGTTTCAGGGTTTTGCGTCATAGAGGAACACCATTCATGTTCATTAAGTACAAAGTTTTATTTGTTACATTGTCCTTTAGTGATTGTAAGGGCCCGGGAAGGATCATGGGGTGGAGATTTTGGACGAGATGAAAGCTTAAACAGCCCCTCAGAGGATAATGTAGATTGGACTGGCAAACACAAACTTAATCTTCATTACCACCATAATCATAATTGTCATATACATTTTAGCTATACAAACATGTAGAAATATATTATTTTACAGAAATTAAAATTATTTGAAATCCTTCTTTCCTAACCCCCAGCCCTAAGCGCAAAAATCGAAATCAACCCCTAACTATTAACCTGACCCCTAACTCTGACACAACCTTAATCGTGACATTAAGACATTTTATTTTTCCTTGCAGGGACTGGAATAGTAACCGTACTAGATTAAATGATCCATGTTTACCTCATCAAGAGAGGATTTTCATTACCCAACATAATAATTAAACATCAACACACTCACACCAGTAATAGGCCACGTCATAGTAACAAAGTATACAGCAAACATAACAAAACCACTAAATATTAGTGAAATGTTTTTAGGAAACCATTAATGATAGAGACATCCTGGATGTTAAAAGGCAATCCTATCCAAAGCCTAAAATAAGTCTCTTAACTCAAGTCAATTAGAGAGAAATGAGGGATGCCAAATGGGGGTTGATAAACGACAGAGCATTGACCTAATTATATCGCGGCCCAGTAATAATATAGCAACCAAGGCTATACCCAAATCGCACTCTTTCCCCTCACACACTACTTTTAACCAGATTTATAGTGCACTGAGGGACTTGGGTGCCATTTTTGGAATGCAGCCCAAGTCATTTCTCACTGGTACAGGATTGCATCTTTAGTCCCAAGATTACAATCACAACCTGTTACTCTGACAATGCGGTCACATATTGAAGGCGGGCTTTAAGCATTCATATCTTGAATGTACAATTTCTAGAAGTTCGGCATGTAATCTACTTAATTAAACCGGAGTTTGTGAGAAATGTGTTTCTAAAAATACTGCTCTGCTTTATCGCAAGTACATGTATTGATATCTAATGAAGGAATCAGCTGAAGGCTATACGGGTCCAAGTGTATGGTTCATCGCATGAAATTGTCATCACAATCGTGTTGCATTTCATAATAGGCTACTGGCTAAATAGTGTTAAACTGTACGAAGATCAGAGGGTAGGCCTGTAGGGCAGAGGCTAATGCTCTAGCATGTATTGTTCTCTAATGTGGGAAAGAGTCTCAGGCTATTTTAAGTATCAACATTGAAAGTACTACAGCAAGAAATCGACTGTAGCAGTCAGATGATATACAAAGGTATGTCCGTGCGCTGTCTTACTTTACAGCTTAAAGCGCGTGTTTTTTTAATGGTTTGGCACCGACAAGGGAAAACAACTTTACAGTACACAGGGCAGTATAAAAGCGGTAAGCTTCATATTCTGAGCAGCACTTAATGAAACTCCAGCAGGTAACGGAACAGCGCCAGAGAGATAAAAAGATCAGATTTACCCAAACAGTAGCCTTAACTGAAGACACATGCTATCTATAATCAAGTAGAATAGATTACGCAACAGAAATGGGCGGTAACAGCCTATATGGCTATTTTATATTATGATATTTTTTATCCATTGCAATGCGTGCTATGATACATTTGGAGTAACATTTTTAATCACTTTCAACACGACAGAGCAACTAGCTTAACATTTACAAAACAATCACTTGTAACATATGTAACAGAGTAGGAGGATTTCAGACTGCTGTCGACTCGGGGAGTCGAAAATATGAAGTAGTCTTGATTTGAATTTGAATTCCTCAAATGACCAAACAATGGTAATTAATTGTCAATAATTCATGAAAATAATATTATGTTCAAATAGCGATTACGACTCTGGTAATAATAATAATAAAATTAGGTCCAAAATAATAATATTATTAAGAGTATAAATAGTAATGATGTCAAATAATGATCCATGAATTAAGCACAAATGTATATTAGACCTAATACAATTTTACATCTTGAAAAAAGTAAGCCTTTTCCTATGACTAGCTACTTTAGAAGCACCTAATGGCAACCCTGAAATACCAGATAAGTATCTCGAGCACTGATGAATATCCTCACTCTTTCTCTAAAACACAACCAACGTGTAAACAGTGCTCAACACTCAGAAATAAACGGTTCCATCTTTTTTTCGGTTGTCCTAGTGGGGAACCCTTTTCAATGTAGGTTCCAAGAAGCCCATTTCGATTCAGGTAGGACCCTTTGATTCCAGGTAGAACCACTTTAGTTCCATTCAGAACACTTTCCACGGAGAGTAAAAAATGTAGACCAAATGAAATCCCTCTGGTACCTAAAAGGTTTAGGCTAACTTAAAAATCTAAACGGTCCACCTTCTGTCGAAGAACCCTTTAGGAATTTGTATGTTATCTTTTATGTATTTGCACACAGTATCTAGGATATATTATCAGCCCATCCACCCAAAATGTCCATATGTATAAGGACTAGACAAGGTTACCATACCGTTACGGTCAGACAGACAAGAGATAATTATGTAGCCGTTATAAATGCCTCTCACTCTCCGTTCTTACCCGAGCAGTTCCAGCCGGTAGGCGTCTGGCAGTCGCTCAGTGAAGACGGGAAAGCGCAAAGTTGCTCTACAGGTAAAGTGGCGAGAAACGAAAAGACGGTGATCCAGACCCGATCTCCCACTGTCAGACTCCACTGGTGCGGGCGTCGGGGCTCCTGTAGTGCGGTGGCCCCTACAGACAGACCCATCTCAGTTCTGCGGTGTCCCTCTACAACACAAATGAGCGGGGCAGAAGAGGCAGACAACCACCCACAACTCCGGTCCAGACGTTGGCTGTTTCTCCGGGGCGCTCAGTGACCAATAAAGGGACATTTTCCGTGCAATAAAGCATACCCCATGAAGTGCTGTAGGTTTACCAACGCAGGTTCCGTGCGATCCGAGGTGGTGCAGTAAAATATGGTGGGGGTTCGGGTGCTAAGGTTGGTGTCGATGAAGGATGTGGGATGGTGTCGGAGGGAAAGTTAGCCAGGTAAACCAGCGGGCGGGCAGAAAGGTAGAGGAAGGATGCCCAACGATGAGGAGAGAAAAGAAAAATAGAAAAGAAAGGAATAAAACTGAAATAATGTTTATATCCCACTGTTTAGAGACGGCGACGACCTAGTAATATCCAGAAATGTCTTGACAGCCTGTCCCCTCGTAGTTGTGTTTAGACGCGCAATAAGACGGTCAGTTGAGCTCTCCTCTTCTCTCTGGAATCCGCGTTCCGCGCACCAACAGCAGTTTAGTCTGGTGGTGATCACGTGATGTCGGATGCGAAGGAGAGGGAGGCAGGGGGTCTCGGTAATTATAGGACGCTGATTGGAGGAAGAAGGAATTATCTGCTGTGGAGAGGGAGAGAGAGACCGGCTTTGTGGCTTCCGACCGATGCAACGGTCAGTGTCTGCTCACTGCTAGGTCTTGGAACGACTGGGACTCAGCTCTAGTCACAGCTGAACCGTGCAGGAAGGGTGGGAAGAGATGCACTCGCAATGTAATTGGCCACTAGCATTTTTAAAAGGCTGTAGAAATCGATTCGTCCAGCTGGGGCTTGGATAATTGCTCTGCTTTGAAATAATGCCGACTTCGACACAGAGTTGCCTGCCACACAGAATGCCAAAAGACTTAAATATTGTAGGCTTTCTCAAATAGCCTATAATGGTTGCAGTAGCGCTATACCCAGCACCATGCGCTGTCGAACACAAAGCCAAGCAATGATATGTTTGCCCGTTAGGAATAGAATGACATGAATTCCAGCAGTTTTTTACTCTTCTTTTTCGAACGGAAATTGAAGCCCTTATAATGGGAACTTGGAAACTCCAGCTCGTAGGTCCAACCTAAAATCACAAACGGACCACAGTTTTCCCGGCCAGATGTGGTGTTAAAATTCTGACAAATATATCTGACCTTGTGCATTTCTCCCCATTTCTCACTAAACAGACAACTTTATTGTCCTTCTGTAGTTTAGTCCAACTATTTATTTGTGTTGACAACATATATTAATCTAGTTAATCCATAGTCCTATCACCATAACGCTGAAGCAGAATAAAAAATACATAGAATAACAGAGGCTATGTGTGGTGACAATTATTATTTTTTTGCATAGTGCCAGTTTGAAGTTATTAAAGTCGACAGTCAGTTTTGTCCCTACGCAGTCAAACAAATATATGCTGGCTTGACAGACCAATGCATTTAGTTAAAAGTGTTTTTGTGTTCCTTTTTCGCTTGGAATGCAGCTGTTGTTGCTCGGGATGCACAGTGTCGATTAATGAATTAGGTCAATGCTAATATTGCTAATTCCATACTGGGACAAAGGTGAATGACGACTTGTAAAAAATTACTCCATGGGCTTTCAAGAACAATTCAGGGTAAGCAGAATTTCAACCAACTATGAATCTAGGTCCAACTATCCCTTTAAGGATAATACACGTTTGGCTTGTGACAAAATGAGACATCCATTATAGCTGCACGTTGTATGCAAACCCAAATAAAGTCATCAGGCACATTTGCTAAAACCTACTGTTGCAAAACATTTGGGTCAAGCATGAAGTCATTGTAAGCGCTTTACATTTATACACTGCGTGCACAATTGATAGGCAAAAAGTTTTTCTCAAGATTTTATTTTATTAATGAACAAACACAATGCTTTGTCAATCCAAACTATAATTGAACCTCAAAACCTGAATTTTTAACAAAGGAAAAGTGAATTTTGATCTTTCTCAGGGGAATACATATGAATGTATAGTTATTAGGCAACAATTGGTGTGCATAATTATTAGGCAACTAATTAAAAAAAATCTCATGTGTTTATTCTCCATTTAAGTGTAAGTAAGTGTAACAAATAATTAACATAAAATGACAATTAAATAAAATGTTCATCCTTACTAAAATATTTAGTGACCAATATAGACACCCTTCTTTTCAATAACCGCCATGAGCCTTCCATCCATGGAGTCTGTCAGTTTCTTGATCTGTTCACGGTCACCTTTCGCTGAAGCAGCAACAAAGCCTCCTAAATGTTGTTCAAAGAGGTGTATTGTTTTAACTGACTGTAAATCTCACATTTGAGAAGGGCCCCTAAATGCTCAATATACAGTGCCTTGCAAAAGTATTCACCCCCCTTGGCATTTTCATGTTTTGCTGCATCACAACCTGGAATTAACATGGATTGTTTGATACCACTGGGATTTTTGCCCATTTCTCCTTGCAAAACTGTTCCAGCTCCTTCAAGTTGGATGGTTTGCGCTTTTGAACAGCAATCTTTAAGTCTGACCATGTATTTTCTATTGGATTGAGGTCTGGGCTTTGACTAGGCCATTCCAACACATTTAAATGTTTCCCTTTAAACCACTCAAGTGTTGCTTTAGCATTGTGTTTGGGGTCAATGTCTTGCTGGAAGGTAAACCTCCATCCTAGCCTCAAAGCACGCACAATATGGTTTTGCTCAAGAATATCCCTGTATTTAGCACCATCCATCTTTCCCTCAACTCTAACCAGTTTTCCAGTCCCGGCTGCTGAAAAACATCCTCATAGCATGATGCTGCCACCACCATGTTTCACTGGGCGGATGGTGTTCTTTGGGTGATGTGATGTGTTGGGTTTGCGCCAGACATAGCGTTTTTTTTATGGCCGAAAAGTTCAATTTTAGTCTCATAAGACCAGAGCACCTTCCTCCAAACATTTTGGGAGACTTCCACATGCCTTTTCACAAACTCAAAACGTGCCGTTTTTTGCTGAAAGTAATGGCTTTCTTCTGGCCACTGCCATAAAGCCCAACTCTATGGGGCATATGGCTTATTGTCGTCCTATGTACAGATAATCCAGTCTCTGCTGTGGAATTCTGCAGCTCCTCCAGGGTTTCCTTTGGTCTCTGTGCTGCCTCTCTGATTAATGCCCTCCTTGCCCGGTAGGTGAGTTTTGGGGGGCGGCCGTCTCTTGGGAGGTTTGCTGTTTTGCCATGTTCTTTCCATTTGTTTAAGATAGATTTGATGGTGCTCCTGAGGATCATCAACGAATTGAATATTTTTTATAACCTAACCCTGACTTGTACTTCTCAACAACATTGTCCCTTACTTGTTTGGAGAGTTCCTTGGTCTTCATGGCAGTGTTTGGTTAGTGGTGCCTCTTGCTTATGTGTTGCAGCCTCTGTGGCCTTTTAAAAAAAGGTGTGTATATATACTGACAGATTATGTGACACTTAGATTGCACACAGGTGGACATAATTTCCCTAATTATGTGACTTCTAAAAGGTAACTGTTTGCACCAGAGCTTTTTATGGGATTCATTACAAAGGGGGTGAATACATATACGCATGACAATTTTCAGTTGTTTATTTAAAAAAAATAGTTTTATGTATATATATTTCTCATTTCACTTCTCCAACTTTGACTATTGTTTTCTGATCCATCACATACAATTCAGATAAAAAAACATTTAACTAAATGCTGTAATGCAACAATATAGGTAAAAAGCCCAGGGGGTGAATACTTTTGCAAGGCACTGTAATATGAATCAGGAGATAAAGGAGGCCAGGTCATTATTCGGGGCCTCTTTGTGGCCTTTGCTGACTAGCCAATCAGTGAAGTACTTGGATGCAGGTGATGGAGCATTGTCCTAAATAAAAAAGGACCTTCTTGGTTCTGAGGACTTATTCCTGTACCACTGTTTGAATAAAGTATCTTCCAGAAAATTGCAGTTGGTTTGGGTGTTGAGTTTCAGTCCAACTTCAATCCGAAAAGGTCCAGCTACCTCATCCTTAATGATACCAGCACCCTTCCTTGACCTGGATGGCGCCTGACTGAAGTTGTGCCATGTGTCCATTAATGATCCAGCAACGGGCCCATTCATCTGGTCCATCAAGATTCGCTCTCATTTTATCTGTCTATAAAACGTTTGAAAGATTGGTCATCAGGTTTTTCTTTGCCCAATCTATACAGTACATTTAAAATCTTCTTGACCATGGCCATGTCTCTGAGCAGTTGAAACCTTGTGCTTCTGGACACTCCAGGTAATTTGCAGTTCTGGAAAAGGATGGCACTGAAGTATAATGGGTTCCTGTCAGCTTTGTGTTTAAATCTCTTTTGTGGACCTTTTTCCTGAGGTCATGAAGATGTACAATTATGCACACCTTCATATTAGGTGTTATTCACTGTTGCCACACCGCCCCCTTCATTACACCAATACATTTTTATCTGAAAATGATTCAATCCAATGAGCATTTAAGTAGGAAATTAATTTATATGGATGGACGTATTAAACTGCCATAGCCCTCCAGAGCAAACAGATTGATACAAGGCAATGTGTGACGAGCTTTGTCTTTGTTGTTTAGAAATGTTGTTTAGAAATGTCGGACACTAGGCTGAACAAAAGACATAATCCACCCAAGATCAGCTAACACAACATAGACGACAAGTAAGTTACTTAGATAGTAGCTATTTCTTTCAATAACCTAGTGTCTCAACAATGTTCTTATATACAGTGGGGAGAACACGTATTTAATACACTGCTGATTTTACAGGTTTTCCTACATACAAAGCATGTAGAGGTCTGGAATTTTTATCATAGGTACACTTCAACTGTGAGAGACGGAATCTAAAACAAAAGTCCAGAAAATCACATTGTATGATTTAAAAAAATTATAAAAGCATTTTATTGCATGACATAAGTATTTGATACATCAGAAATGCAGAACTTAATATTTGGTACAGAAACCTTTGTTTGCAATTACAGAGATCATACGTTTCCTGTAGTTCTTGACCAGGCTTGCACACACTGCAGCAGGGACTTTGGCCCACTCCTCCATACAGACCTTCTCCAGATCCTTCAGGTTTTGGGGCGGTCGCTGGGCAATACAGACTTTCAGCTCCCTCCAAAGATTCTCTATTGGGTTCAGGTCTGGAAACTGGCTAGGCCACTCCAGGACCTTGAGATGCTTCTCACGGAGCCACTCCTTAGTTGCCCTGGCTGTGTCTTTTGGGTCGTTGTCATGCTGGAAGAACCAGCCATGACCAATCTTCAATGCTCTTACTGAGGGAAGGAGGTTGTTGGCCAAGATCTCGCAAGATCTTGTGCAGGTCTACAATTTTATCCCTGATGTCCTTACACAGCTCTGTGGTCTTGCCCATTTTGGAAAGGTTGGAGTCTGTTTGTTTGAGTGTGTGGACAGGTGTCTTTTATACAGGTAACGAGTTCAAACAGTTGCAGTTAATACAGTTAATGAGTGGAGAACAGGAGGGCTTCTAAAAGAAAAACTAACAGGTCTGTGAGAGCCGGAATTCTTACTGGTTTGTAGGAGATCAAATACTTATGTCATTCAATAAAATGCTAATTAATTATTGAAAAATCATACAATGCGATTTTCTGGATTTTTGTTTTAGATTCCGTCTCTCACAGTTGAAGTCTACTTATGATAAACATTACAGACCTCTACATGCTTTGTAAGTAGGAAAACCTGCAAAATCAGCTGTGTATCAAATACCTGTTCTCCCCATTGTATCTCATCATGTTTCAATTAGGGCACTGGTGTCAAACATTCCACCAAATGTATGCTGTTTTTATTTTTATTTGTTATTATGTCTTGCATATCTCAGTTTGTGCTAGTAATATCACTGGGTTTGTCCTGACTGGAATAAAGGGAGCATGAAAAACAGCCCCAAAGCATTCTTCACTGTGGGTATGATGTTCTTTGGGTGATGTGCAGTGTTGTTTTTGCGCCAATGATTTTCAGACTTGGATGTTTTTCTTTGTAAGAAAAGGCTTCCGTCTTGTCACCATACCCCATAGCCCATTCACATGAAGAATACGGGAGATTGTTGTCACATGTAGCACACAGCCAGTACTTGCCAGTAATTCTTGCAGCTCCTGTAATGTTTTTGTGGACCTCTTGGAAGCCTCTTTGACCAGTTTCCTTCTAGTCTTTTTATCAATTTGGGAGGGACGTCCAGTTTTTGGTAATGTCTCTGTTTTGCCATATTTTCTCCACTTGATGATGACTGTCTTGACTGTGTTCCATGGTATATCTAATGCTTTGGAAATAATGTTGTACCCTTCTCCTGACTGATATCGTTCAACAATGAGATCCTTCTGATGCTTTGGAACCTCTGTGGACCATGGCTTTTGCTCTGAGAACAGCTAGACTTTGTGATTAATCAGAGTCACTTCAAACGATGGCAGATGTGTAATGACTTTTGTTAAACATGAGTTTGAATGTGATCGGTTAATTCTGAACACAGCCACATCCCCAGTTATAAGAAAGGGGGCACACTTCTCACATTTCTCCCTAGAGGATTTCAGTTTGTTTTTCAATTGAACTGTTAACATTTTAGGTCACATTAAAGGTGGAAAAACGTCTGACATATCTTTGTCTGGTTCATTTACATTATAAAAACTTGGCATTTTAACAGGGTTGTGTAGACTTTTAATACCCACTGTATATTAATTTAGTAATGTTTTATAGTATGAACAATGTTTGTCAATGGTGTTTGCTTTTGACAATTCAACAGATTTATTTATTAATCTACAGGGTACAGGAGCCCCATGACAAAATTTGATCCAAGCCCTGCAGAAGCTTTTCTCAACATAGAGGAGAGAAACACTGATGAGTGAGACAGAGTCTTTTGTACTCCAGCAACTCTGACAGTACAGTTGTGGAGCAGCAGAACCCCTTGGAGATTCCAGCAAAATGGATCCAGCATGCATCTTGACCACAGTGTATCTGAAAAATTATTTCCTCACATTGAAGGTTGTCTGAGGTCACTGTTGAGCCAAACCAAAAAAGCATATGCACAGACGTTTTGTATTCACTTGAGCAAGAAAGAATGAGCCTGATGTATAATTAAGCTGTTATGGGTTTTCTCTTGCCAAGACTCATCAAGTCTTAGCGAGATAGCTTTGACTGGAGCCAGAATATTTCCCTGAAACACACTAACCAAGCAGAATAGACATAGGGATAACGTCATAGATATGAATGTTTCTTACTTCTGTTATCATGAAACATCCATCATACATATACCAAGCTAGCTAGGCCAACATGTACACAAGACCTCAAAATTGTTAGACACACGACATATTAAAACCATTATATAGCTAGCCAGCTTCTTTGGCTACTGGTAAATGGTGATGCTCGCTTGCTGGTGGGAGAGTCAGTCAGTGTTGCCATATGGGATGTTTTCGGAAATTTTTTTCAAGACTTGGGCGGGTTGATTCATAGAGAGAGATGTATAGTAACAAGAAACCAGGAAGGCCTAGTTCATCCAGCCCACATTACAAAGGGTTGCCCTCTTGAAATTCGGACCAGGGTCGCTCACGGGGAAGGCGACGTCGTCAAGCACTACACCACAGAACTGTACACTCGATGGGTGCCAGTATAGCCTTGTGTCTACCCAGAACAAATCTTCTTTTGCCCCTGGCCGTTTCTTCAGCTAATTGGCCATTCGTAAATTAAACTGATACAGAATTATTACTGACCAATGTTTCTTACCAAGTTTACCTCCACCACAAATAGCATCTATGAACTATATGGCATATTGTCCACTGGCCGCTTTAACAGCGTATTAGCCAGAACTAGGCTTTACCAGTATCTACTAACTTACTGGATTTGTCAAGAATTTGGCAATTGCTAACAAGTCACCCAAAGCTATTTCATTTCATGGCATAATAACATATTTTTTTCTTTCAAGGCATAACAATGTTTTTCTTTCATTCATTAATGACGTTGATACATTAACTATCAGGTGACGATAACTCTTTCATCAAGTGAAATGATGAATCGTGTAATGTATCAGAAATAGTCGCAATACTGTGTAAAGTAGTTTTATTCCGGCCCACAAATAAAATGTATAAATGTCATTGCCCTCAATAGATTCAAACATAGGTCTTCCATGTGAAAGGGAGTGTCTTTAACCACTATAACACGGCATTGCACTTTTCAGCAGTCGCTAGACACCATATGGGCATTGTGTTTAACTGACTAAATTGTTTATTAAATTTACCATCATTAGCCCCTATGAACTGTATGGCTTTTGCCACTGACCCTTTTAACAGCTTATTAGCCAGTAATAGTCTTACAAGTATCTACTATCTTCTAGGAATATTCATAAGACTTGAGCAATTGATAGCGAGACCATAGGTTATTGTCTAAATCTCCTTTGCCAAGATAATCCATCCATCCTGACATGTGCAACACATCAAGATTCTGATCAGCCAGCATGAGTATTGCACAGGTGTGCCTTCGGCTGGCCACAATAAAAAGCCACTCAGTGGACAAATCATCTCACTTTTAATTGTCTGACCACATAGTGCAACACATCAAACACCCCCAAAAACTGCATGTACATCAAAGTGCAAGCTGCATGGAAGTAACTTTAGAATATCTTTAAGTAATTAATTATAAAAATTATAAAATATGTTTTCTTATATGAATGGTTCATGCCCAAACTCAACATAAATCGGGACACGTTTTTATTGTCAAATCTCATTTTCAACTAGTTTGCTAAGCCATGAAGCCCGATTCCACAGCCAGTTCAAAGTAGATATAGAGGTAAAATAAATTAACATAAAAAATATTTTTTGGTCTTAGGTTTAGGCATAAGATTATGAGCGTGCTTAGGGTATAGTTACGTTTACATGGAAGCTAATGAGGAGTCGCAATCTCCCACTTGTATTAATAGCCCGCCTCCGAATGTTCCTAATTGGGCAACACTTTTATGTACCATGTTTTTTGCACCAGCAATTTGATTGCGAGGACAAGGTTACTTATTAGGCATCTATTGTTTGGCAATTTTCCCATAGGACCTGAATTACCTTAAAAACCAACAGGCATGTCCTAATACAACGGCATTACCCGTAACATTACCTTTTAAAGCAATTTGAAAATATGTGCATGATTATACATCAAAGACGTTTATTTAACCACATCTTATTGTGTTAAACCAGTGATTGATGTATTTTGAAAAAGTCAACTGGAATGTGCAAAGGCATGTGTCACCACAGCAGGTAAGGATCCAAGTGCGGACTGGGGAGAAGTTGGAGAGAGGCAGGACAGTTGGGGACGGGCAGCAAGGTGTCTCACAAATTGGTGGCGAAAGTACAGACGAGCAGCAGGCAGAGTAGTCGGGGACGGGCAGGTGGTCGGTGAACATGCGGGTGGCAGCAGTACAATCAGGAAGCGGGCAGAATAGTCGGGGACAGGCGATCGGTCGGTACACGGGAAAGCAGGACGACAGTTTGTTGAGTGCGCGATGTGACATGCGTACATGAACCATTGATCCGTCAGGGAAGAAGTGGCAGGGAGTTGCATATATACGGTAGGTGATGAGGAGAGTAGGAACAGGAGTGTGAGTGGTGATTGGGAACAGGTGTGGGAACAGGGAGCAGTTCAGGAACGAGAGCGCCCGCTTCTGCGCGCTCGCAGAGGCGTGACAGCATGTTGATGATATTTTGGATCAATGAACCTCTGATAGAGATCAGTCCAGTATTAATCTACACTATTACTTACTGAAATGTATTTAGGAAAGTATTTAGAAAATATTATAAGAAAACTTACACATCAGCCATTACATTATGACCACCTGCCAAATATTGTGTTGATCCCACTTTTGCCGTCAAACCAACCCTGACCTGTTGAGGTATGGACTCCACTAGACCTCTGAAGGTGTGCTGTGGTGTCTGACACCAAGACATTAGAAGCAGATCCTTTAAGTACTGTAAGATGTGCGATGGGGCCTCCATGGATCGGACCAATTTGTCCAGCACATCCCACAGATGCTCAATTGGATTGAGATCTGGGGAATTTGGAGGCAAAGCCAAGACCTTGAACTTGTTGTTGTTCCACAAACCATTCCTGACCCATTTTTGCTTTGTGGCAGGGCACATTATCCTGCTGAAAGAGGCCAATGTCACCAGGGAATGCTGTTGCCATGAAAGGGTGCATATGGTCTGCAACAATGCTCAGGCAGGTGGAGACATGTTAAAGTAACATCCACATAAATGGCAGGACGCGAGGTTTCCCAGCAGAACATTGCCCAAAGAAGACTACCTCCACTGTCTTGTCTCTTTCCCAAAGTGCATCTGGGAGATATGTGTTCTCCAGGTAAACGACGGACATGCACCCATCCATCCATGTGATGTAAAAGGAAATGTGATTAATTAGACCAGGCCACCTTTTTCCCCTGCTCCGTGGTCCAATTTGTTTGTGCTCATTGTAGGAGTTTTCGGCAGTGGTCAAAGGGGTCAGCATGGGCACCCTGACTGGTCTGCGGCTCCACAGACCCATACGCAACCAACTACAATGAATTGTTTGTGACACCTTTCTATCAGTGCCAGCGTGAACCTTTATGCAATTTGAGCTACAGTAGCTTGTCTGTTGGATCAGACCACACAGACCAGCCTTCTGTATCAGTGGGGACCACACGTGACCCTGTGTCTTGACCACACGTGACCCTGTTGCCAGTTTACCGCTTTTCCTTCCATGGACTACTTTTGATAGGTATTGACCACTGCAGACAAGAAACACCTCAAAAGTGCTACAGTTTTGAAGATGCTCTGACCCAATCATCTAGCCATCACAATTAGGCCCTCGTCAAAGTCACTCAGATCCGTATGCTTGCCCATTTTTCCTGCTTCTAATACATCAATTTTGAGGACAGAATGTTCACATTCTGCCTAATATATCACACCCACTGACAGGTGCCATGAAAATGAAATTATCAGTGTTATTCATTTCACCTGTCAGTTGTCATAATGTCAGTGTATATTTGATCATTAATGACTTAATATGGTACTTGAACTTCTATTTTATTCTCCCAACAAGTTAAAGAGAACATCCACAGATAGACACTCTTTGGTGTGTTTTCTACTATCCCTACATAATTCTGAGAGATTGGAGGTGTTTCAGACATGATTATGCACCACAGCAGTCATTTTAAAATGTTACCCCAAGGAAGTTTAAACAGTCAATCAAACTTATTTTATAAAGCCCTACTTACATTAACAGTTGTCACTAAATGCTTTTACGTATAACCAGACGGAAAGAGCAAACAAGAATGAATGCACATTGGCTAGAAAAGGTCCTTTCTATTGTCAGAACCTGATAAGATACCGTAGAAATTATTCAGACACAGAAGTGTCCAGTCCTTTCTGACTGTGCTGGCTGAAGAACATAAGAGTACATGACCTTTTGAGCCACATCTATGGTTTGGCATGTTCAGAAGACAAGAAGATCTCTAAATGCAGGTGGGCTGTGTCCAGAGTCTGTAGACAGAATCCAAATCAGACGCACAGCCAGGTGGACAAGGACTGGGATGACCTGGTGGGATTTGAGCAGTGACAGCAGGAATAATCAGGCAGCTACAGTACTGCCTAAAGACTCTGGAAACAGACATTCTGCATATATTGCCCCGCTGGTCATAAAAAAATGGTGTTCTGACAGGTCTCAATGATGCTGCGGACCACGTCATTGCAGGAAAGACAGGTTGCCAAATGTCATAGCAATGTAAAAAAAAATATTTTTTTCAGACATGTCTGATTGTCTGATTTTGGAAATTACGGTAAAATGCAAAATAGAGAAATGTTAATCATAATCTCATTCTCAATCTGAATGACCCAAATTCAAGTGTTTTGTGTATTCATAATATATTTCTCATTCTCTCTACATTCAGGAGTGACATATTGTTAGAACACCCTTGATATGGAACATGCTCTCACCAGATCATAGTAGTTGTAAAATATCAATATATGATTTGCAAACAAATCACAACAGCTAATGATGAGCATAAAAACAGTGGATTGTCGGGTTAAGACATTTCAAGCCATTTTAACTTTGAACCTGGGACAGCACATAAAACATATACACAATTTGCCTTAAACGCTTTGATTCAATATTTGACAATCATCTTAATACCTAACCTTATCAAAATGACTTCCCAGCAACCATTCAGAATGAATTCCCAGCGCTAACACAAACCTAAACACGTAGCTATAATCCCCTAACTCTATCCATCCTTGTGCACGGGCCAGGCTTATCTATGTTGTATCATTCATTCTTTCACATCACATATAATCTATTCACTTTATGAATAGAAATGTTATTTCACGTCACCCAAAGACGTTTCTCTACCCCTGGAAACATTTCAAAAACTCAACTGAGACTGTGAAATCACATTATGATGTGAAGAACCTGATTACTTTCATGGTAAATAGGTTGTTCTGTACATGGTCAATAAGCACATAAGCATCACATAAATATGTATGTGAGTGTGTGTACTATATACCTATAAACTCCATTATGTAAGAGAAAATGAGAGATCATGCAAGTGTCTGTACATGAGCACATTGCACATTGTTGCTTGAAGGAAGAGGATCGTTTTTAGAGCACCATTCCCCAAACAGTCCAATTAGCAGAATGGTGAAGAGTGAACCCAAGGCTGCCTTTGTGCCTGCTCTAATTTGAATGCCAAAGAAAGAATATACTGTTGGCTGACATTCTCCTTGAATTAGATTAATACTAGAATAATACATTTTGCATTGTAAAAAAGCACATTGATTTTAACTGCATCATGGACAATTGTGCACCATCAAACCCACTAAAAAGCGCAAAATTGATTTTGGTTGATCACTTCCAACATGACAAAATGAATACCCATGAAACAGGCCTGGTATGTAAAGAAAGGGCTTAATGTGTGTTGGTGGAAAAGCACACATAAACACATATTATTTCTCCTAACCCACATCATTTGAATACAATAAGGCCTGTCGAAGAATAACTTATGAAAATATTTCATATTACACTAGGCATTAACCATATTAGGTACACAATAGTCACCCATTAATGAATTCTACTGTAATCTGACTTATTTTCAGAGGTGTGAAAGGGAAAATGTTCTAAGCCAATTTCTGCTTCTTCTTTTCTACCTTGTCAAAGCCCATTATGAATCGATCTTACCTTTACAAAAAGCCTAATCTTTTCCCATCTTTCTGCGTCATTGGCAGCCAACCAGATTGGTATCAGTGGTGCTCATGCAGGCGGTTTTAAGAAGGTTAACCTAAATGTAGAAGGCTTGGTGGCTAAATGCTAATTATATTCCTGACTTGCTGAAATACACACTACCTCCTGAGAGAGCATTCTTGAGTGATCATCAGATATTTGGTATCAAATATCTGATGATTGATTTTGATATATTAATTACTATATTATCCATTTATTACTAAATCATCAATTTTATTGAAAATCTGGAAGCTGCTATTGTCCAAGGACTTATTCGTCAGTGTGGATTACCAACATTGAGAGTTGAAAGGTTATGGTGTGTGTTAGTGCACAGGTTGGGCTGGGTACATTGTACCATGGATTGCGCACAAGGAGCACATGATAAGGTCACTTCTCAGCAAGCATTCCCTGTGCCTGTAGTATTCTCCCTGCCTGAGCTCACTGCTAATGATGCTGGCTTGCTCTGAACACTCCCCAGTGCATTGTGAACAAGACCTGGCAACCCAACTGTGTATGAGGAAGACCTGGCAAACCTACTGTGCAGAGTGGGAGCCCTGCAGCATGTTGCTCATTAAGTAAGTCAGTTTTGCCTGTCTGAAGGTCAGTAGGTCAGAACTTGAAAATGTGTCCTTCGACGGTGGCTCTATTTAACAAAATGTTGCATCTCATAACATCAACCGATGTCAGCTGTTAGCCTCTGCTCTGCAAGAAGTCAGGGTTACAGGAAGGCTTATATACACTACTCTTCAAAAGTTTGGGGACACTTAGAAATGTCCATGAAAACATACTTCAAATAAGTTTGAGTGGGGTATATAGCAAAATGATAATAACACTAATAATCTCGTTATCATAGCTCTTTTCAGTGGATGGGATGTTATTAGGCAGAAAGTGAACATTCTGTCCTCAAAGTTGATTTGTTAGAAGCAGGAAAAATGCTAAAGCGAAAAGATCTGAGCAACTTCGAAAAGGGCCAAATTGTGATGTCTAGAGGACTGGGTCAGAACATCTGGGGTACCAGTTCCCAGTCAGCAGTGGTCCAAGGAAGGAAAAGTGGTGAACCGGCGACAGGGTCATGGACTGCCAAGGCTCATTGTTGCATTTGGGGAGCGAAGGCTGGCCCGTGCTGTCTGATCCAATAGAGGAGCTATTATAGCTCAAATCTCTGAAAAGGTTAATGCTGGTACTGATAGAAAGGTGTCAGAACACACAGTGCATCATAGTTTGTTGCGTATGGGGCTTTGTAGCAGCAGACCAGAAAGGGTGCCCATGCTGACCCCTGTCCACTGCCGAAAGTATCTAGAATGGGCATGTGAGCATCAGAATTGGACCACAGAGCAATGGAAGAAGGTGGCCTGGACTGATAAATCATGTTTTCTTTTACATCACACGGATGGCCGTGGGCATGTGCATCGCTTACCTGGAGAACACATGGCACCAGGATGCACTATGTGAAGAAGGCAAGCTGGCAGATGCGGTGTTCTGCTGGGAAACCTTGGGTCCTGCATTCATGTGGCTGTTACTTTGACACGTACCACCTACCTGAGCATTGTTGCAGATCATGTGCACTCTTTCATGGCAACGGTACTCCATGATGGCATTGGCCTTTTTCAGTTGGATAATGCCCCCTGCCACAAAGCTAAAATTGTTCAAGAATGGTTTGAGGAATCTAACAAGGAGTTAAAGGTGTTGACATGGCCTCCAAATTATCTGTGAGATGTGCGAGACAAACAGGTCCGAATCATGGAGGCCCCACCTCACAACTGACCGGACTTAAAGGATCTGCTGCTAACATCTTGGTGAAAGATATCACAGCACACCTTCAGAGATCTTGTGGAGATAAGGCTTTTTCTTTTCTGCTGTACTAAAATAATTGCAAAGGCGTTTGGTAATGATCAATTTGCCTTATAAAAATAATAAACAAGGATTAGAAAACACAATGTGCCATTGGAACAAAGGACTGATGGTTGCTGATAATGGGCCTCTGAATGCCTATGTAGATACTCCATTAAAAATCATCTGTTTCCAGCTGCCAATGTCATTTACAACATTAAGAATGTCTACACTATATTTCTGACAAATTTGATGTTATTATAATGGACAAAACATTTTATTTTGGTTTTCTTTAAAAAACAAGGACACTGCTATGACTTTTGAACGGTAATGTATATTTCATCAGTATGCAGCATTACTGGTTGTTTTTAATGGCCCTGTTATGGTAAATAATTTTTATTTGAAGGCCTGTCTACTTATTCATGTTTTAGGAATTTATGTTTGACCAATACAGGTGTATTTTTATTATTCATTAATTTAATAAATAGTTTGGCTCCTGCTGTGCAGTTTTTATTTTGTCAAAATAGTCTTAATTCATGTCCAGGTTGAAGTTGATGATAAGCCCAGTTAAGCTGCAGTGGATGAGAGAATCAGCGGGATGCCAGCCTAGCTTTGAATATTTCCTGAGACCAAAGTCAGACAACTTAGACATGTTTTTAGTTTAGGCATGAGAAATGATTTGTGGTTCAGTAGTATTCTAGATGTTATACCATTTCGGTTTATTCTAGGTTGTAGTTGATTTTGTTCAATCACGGCAATTCTGTGTGTTCTGTAGGATTCTTGAATCTAATAGTGTACAGTGTGTGTCCTGAAGTACACACGAAATAGTAATGTACTGGTGTACAATAGCTGTATTGCTTTCGTCAATGGGGTGGTAGCGTATTTGCAGGGGGGCTGTAGTGTGCCCATCTGGGTCAGTCCTGGAGCTGTTTTTTTGTCCCTGTTCTACATACAACATTATTGATAGATGTGGAGACATCCACAACACTCTGAATTGTATGAGCTATACATTATTTGGACAGACACACATATATACATAATGTGGTGGGAACTCTGCAGGTTCCGGAATCTTCCATTCCTACACACGAGCAACTTGGGGCTGAGGCTGAAGACAAAGAGGTCACATATGCTAAAGAGGCAACAGGTTATGTTGCAGGGAAGAGGAGAACAGTTAGGAGACACGGGGTTGAGGGGCCATCTGAGTCATTGGGGCTCTGGACCTCTTGTCGGGAGTAGCCTGGGCTGTGGGCCTCTCGTTGGGCTCCTATCATCTCAACAGGGCACACATGAGGTACCACTGGGTCCCTGGCGGCACTGGCGGGGACAAGTCTTGTCCTTTCCTCCATTTTCTTGATGTCAGGTATGGTTCAGTCAGATGAGGGCCTCAGTCAACCAGGTGGTAATCTCCAGAACAGGTGGGTGCCCTACATATCATCAAGCCCTGGCAACAGGGAGACAGTGAGAGAACTGGGGTTTTCAGTCCTTGTCACTCAGTCCTGGCCAGTCTCTCAGTCCTTGCCAGTCTCTCAGTCCTTGCCAGTCTCTCAGTCCTTGCCAGTCTCTCAGTCCTTGCTGCCGATGGTGGGAGCATCCACACAGCATGATACTCCCACCACCATGCTTCACCTTAGTGATGGTATTAGCTAGGTGATGAGTTGTACCTTGGTTTGGTCAAAGCGATTTCAGGCCTAATATTTCAGAGAATCTTTTTCATCATGCTCTCGAGTCCTTCATATGCCTCTTATTCATAAGTGTCTTGCATGTAGGGCCAATACAATAAAGACCAGATTTTGGTGCTTCAGAAATGGCTGTCAATCTGGCAGTTTCTCCCATTTTGGCACAGAAGTTCTGAAGCTCTTGTTAGAGTAGCCATTGGGGTCTTGGTCAGGTCCCTGTTACTAGCATTTCTAGGAAGAATTTCCATGGTTCCAAATGTATTTCATTTCACAAAGACTGAACCCACTGTGATCCTGGGAACTTTTTATTATATACACAGGCCCATGTGGGTTTGGATTTTGTTTTCCCTTAATAATAACAACCTTAATTTCAAAACTGCATTTTGTGTTATCTTTGACTAATATCTGAATTTGTTTGATGATTTGAAACACTTACGTATGACAAACATGCAATCAAATAGAAATCAGGTAGGGGGTAACACTGTCTCACACCACTGTACATATACATTATTTAGCTCTGTTCAATGTGGGGGTGGCATAGCATATTTGACAGAACTGAAAAACAATGGTCAATTTTTTTGCTTATTTTTCTTTTAGTCACAGTGACTTAGTTTGCAAACACTTTTTCTGGCTTGATGTCTGGAGAAAGAGATCAAAGTAAGACATGCAAGAAGTTGAATTAACTGAACTGATGGGGGAGGAGATTATTCTAGCACAGGTGTGGGGGAGGTATAAGTTTAGAATGAATGCAAACAACGGTGAAAGTTGAAATAAGTGCACCATTATTACACTAGGCAAACCAGGGCAGGTTTTGAGGAGGGGAACGTGAAAACACCGAATGTAGAGAACAAAAGAGCAATTAAATAACTATATTTCTTATTTATTTGAAAAAGACTGTGCCAATGCGGCACAGTGTTTCAGAGAGGAATACAAAAACAATTTAAAGAATTGTGACTTTCATGGACAATAAGGAGTGGGGATTAGCTTGTTCAATAATGGGTGGTTGCCTTCCACTCTAATATATGCTTACTAGGCCTATGTGAGAATGTAACTCATATTCACTAGAGATGCACCGATTGCAGTTCTTTAAAATCGATTCCAATTTCCAATTTTATTCTAAGTATATCTTGCCAATTCCATTTTTGGCCGATTCCGGCCAAACACAGCATACACATTTTTTTTATCATTCTTAAAAAAAAATTAAAAAATCATGTTCTTAAAAACTTTATGGACTGGATATCGAGTCGTAGTCGGGGTGGTAGTTCGGTGGGCTGGGGATCACATCGCTGCTTTTTGCAGATGATGTGGTCCTGATGTCATCATCGGTCTGTGACCTCCAGCACTCACTGGACCAGTTTGCAGCCAAGTGCAAAGCGGTTGGGATGAGGATTAGCACCTCTAAATCGGAGCACCTCTAAATTACTACAGTGGTAGAATGCTAATAATATTCATGTTAGTTATATTACTACTGAAGTAGTATACTAATAATATGGATGTTAGTTATATTACTACAGTAGCAATATGCTAATAATAATCATGTTAGTTATATTACTAGATAAGTAGTATGCTAATAATATTCATGTTGGTTATATTACTACAATAGTTGTCATACTACTATCAATCGTTTCTTAGGCTGGCCCAACTGTTCTAGGATGTGATGTAGTCGCAAACAGGTGAGCAATGAATGTTTAAAATAACCAATAATCTTCCTTCTGGTTGCCACCATGTCAATGATGCTTCGTTGTAACAGCAGACCCTCATTCAGCGCCAACTGTATTGTGTGTGCCATGTATGGCAAACTCGCCAAGTGGCCCTCATCCAGCGCTTTGGTCCTATTTCTAACGTTGAACCCTGCTCTTGTCTATGTCCCACCTTTGCAACATTGTTTCAATGGTGTCCGTTAGATAAGCAGCAGTGTGGGACCTGCTGGACTTGCTGGAAAACTTGGTGTTGCTGGAAATTTCCATCCACCACTCAGCACCCAATCTCAACATTGACATCAAACTTATGTTAGACATCCAAATGTCAGTTGTAAAACTGATTGCTGCTTTGCAATCGGCTAGCAAGCTACATGCGTGGCCTGACACGATATAAAAAATGTCTTGTAATGTGATGTCGGAGAAGTATCAGCTGCAAGGTATAGTGTATTTTGGGCTAATTCATAACATTTTAGTAACCTCTATCCTCGACTACTGAAAATGGTTGGTCATCCAATGCCATGAATGCCATGAATTCCATGATTTTCTTCGAAATGGAATTGTTCTTTTCAGTGTTGTTGACAAAAGATTACAGAGGCTTTTGGCTTGTCGTTGGCTCTGCACTCCTAGTCGCTTTAAGGTTGCTGGCTTGAACTTTGGCATGTTCACCTGGATGATGTTTTTTTCTGAAAAAACTTCCCCACCAGCAACATATTTTGTGTGTGTGTGTGTGTGTGTGTGTGTGTGTGTGTGTGTGTGGCTGGACTGTCTGTGTCACTCGCTCTGTGTGCTTTGGGTCGTTGTCGTGCTGAAAGGTGAACTTCCGCCTTCAGTTTTCTAATGGACGCCTGACGGTTTTGTGCCAAAATTGCCTGGTATTTGGAACGGTTGTTAATTCCCTGCACCCTGACTTAGGCCCGGGTTCCTATCATGCCCTAAAGCATGATACTGCAACCACCATGCTTTACTGTGGGTGTGGTTTTCTTTCTGTGATGTGAAGAGTTGTTTTTGCCCCAATCATACCTTTTGGAATTATGGCCAAAAAGTTCAACCTTGGTTTCTTCAGATCATAACACATTTTCCCACATGCTTTTGGGAGACTTGATGTTTGTTTTTGCCAACTTCAGCCAGGCTTGGATGTTTTTCTTTGTAAGAAAAGGCTTCCGTCTTGTCACCCTACCCCATAGCCCATTTATATGAAGAATACGGGAGATTGTTGTCATATGTAGCAAATAGCCAATATTTGCCAGTCATTCCTGTAGTTCCTTTAATGCTGCTGTTGGCCTCTTGGAAGCCTCTCTGACCAGTTTCCTTCTCGTCTCATCAACTTTGGAGGGTCGTCTAGTTCTTGGTTATTTCTTTGTCCTATCACCATTTCTCCACTTGAAGATGACTGTCTTGACTGTGTTCCATGGTATATCTAATAATGCTTTGGAAATTATTTTGTGCCCTTCTCCTGACTGATATCTTTCAACAATGAGATCCTTCTGATGCTTTGGAAGCTCTCTGTGGACCATGGCTTTTGCTCTGAGATGTATCTAAGAAAATGTCAGAAAACTCCTACTAGAACAGCTGAACTTTATTTGTGATTTGACAGTCATTTTAAATGATGGCAGGTGTGTAATGACTTTAATTTAACATGAGTTTGAACACAACCAAATGCCTTTTTTCCCATTCCCCCCTCCAAGATTTCAGTTTGTATTTAAACTTTCAAAGTCACTTTTAGTAAATGTTATGCAATAAAATGCAAATTAATTATTTAAAAATCATACACTGATTTTGGGGGATTTTTGTTTTAGATTCCCTCTCTCACAGTTGAAGTGTATCTATGATAAAAATTACAGATCTCTACATGCTTTGTAAGTAGGAAAACCTGCAAAATCTGCATTGTATCAAATACTTGTTTTCCCCACTGTATACAATATGTTAATTATGTATAAATTCCCAAAAAGTGGATATATGGGAGATTCTACTGAATTGTCAATTGTGTTTGGACCTGAAATAGTATGTTAAATTGTCACCTTTTCTCTAACTTACAAACTTTCATGCCAGTATTAAACTGTGACCAAGGGGAACATTTACTGGCAGTTGTAATTATTACATTTCTGGATTAAATATATATTCATATAAAGGATGGTGTTTCTGTTACACATCTGCTTTGCAGCAATAAAGGCTTCCAAGTAAAAGTTTGGGGGTTTAGGGAAACTGTCTAGCCATTAAGGATCATTTTCTTTTCAGATAATTTACACACACCTGATTGTCATGGAATTTATTTTTCTCCAGTTCCAGTTATTTCCATTTAAACTTGGCCAACTCAAATCCTCACCACTACTTTTCCCCCTATGAATCTACAAAAAGAAACAACAACGAAATGATCTCAGCCTAGCCAATTAGCTGGCTCAGATGCTGAACCTTACAACAATTAATAAAAACATAGGTAGTACCAATCCTCCAAGGTGTTAGTAGTCTCTGAGATGTTTCTTTCTCCAAGATTAAGGATGAAAAGTTTAAGAATGATTTGCGTTCCTCTGTCCATTACAGCTTTAATTACTTAGAACTGAGTTGATCATAAATCTGTTTAATTCCCAGGTCTACCATTAACTTTCATTATTTTACAACTCTCCGAAACCATAACATATTTCCATTCTCCTAAACAATGCATACTAGAACAGCCATTTAGTTTTTTAAGTAAATGTTTTGCTTTTTGGAATAGCTAATTGATATCCTTGCAAGCCTGAAATACAACATGATTTCCATTCATCAACTTTGTTTGGCATGTTCCTTTATGTTTCCTTTCAAGCATGTTGTCTCAAATGTTTTATTTTACAGCTATATTGGGAGACAGAACAATACAGAACAATATTTCCCTTTGTGGTCTGCTGGTGCTACAATATATATCTACGTTAAACAATCATCTGCAAACAACTGCTGGACCTGCACAATCCTCTTTCATTAGAATTGCAATTTAAGAAACATTCCTGGATCTTTAGCGCACACATTTTAAATGCGATTCATGACATATCATACAAAACACAAAATATGAATTTACAGGCTATCAAATCATACCCAAATGCTTTATGCACTGCACACTTTGATCACTTGGTACACAAAAAACAGGGACCCATTTTGGCTTATGAGCTGTGGCGTCGTTATGCCTGGACGTCAGGGGCTATAACCCCGGATCTTTTATTAATAGTCCTGGATCTCAAACAGAACAACATAAAAATAAAAATAAACGGATCTATTAATCTACAATTCCGATTGCGCATTATGATAAATGTTTGCGTATAGTCCCCTAGCATGCACTTAGACATTTTATTCTAGCAAGCACATTCCGAACCCTGTACTTTCTTTCCCAGGGGGGTTGGGGGGGAGCTGAGCCATGGATGTATTGTGATCCTAGCAACCCCTCTGCTCATGAGTGCATCTGAAAAGTGCCAGATGCACTATTCAAAAGGAAACCCTCAAAAATCATATAGTTGTTTCCTTCCTAACAAAATTTACTTCTGATTCTATTTAGTTATTGCCATGGACAATTTATTCATATTTTTTTATAATAATAAATGTAAGAGCAAAAAATAAATAAATAGGATAAAATAAACAAAAATTATGTTGTTGGGAAACTATATGGAGAAGAGGCTTCCCCCTTTCTATACAGACAGTTGCATTTTGATCCATTCTGTTCCCCCCTATTTATTTACCATTATATAATTTTCCAAATACACAAATATTCACCTATTCATTCAAAATACTACAGATGTGCTCCTAAGTTTAAATACCCTGGCAGAAATTGTGGCATTTAAAAAAAAATGACTGATCATATGAAGCCATTTATAATCACATAGTTTTTGGCTCCTTTAGAAATCATAATGATAACAGAAATCATCCAAATGGCCATGATCAAAAGTTTACAGACACTTTTGTCTTTTTACAGACTCAAGGTGACACACACAGGCTAAAATGACAATTTAAATTTGGTGAATTTCCCCACACCTGTGGCTTTTGTAATTAGTGTCTGTCTAGAAATAGTCAATGAGTTTGTTAGCTCTCACATGGATACACTGAGCAGGCTAGATACTGTGTCACGGATGGGTGGGGGAACCCAAGCGCGGATTGGCAAGGTAGATGTGGAGTGGCTGGCTGAGAGATTAGAGACGAGCTGGATAGGGAGACTCGGACAAGCAGCGGAGGCACTGATCGGTGACCGGCAGAATAGTCAGGGACAAGCGGTAGTTCGGTACACGGGAGGACGGCAGAAGCACAGGTAGGTAACAGGCAGAGTAGTCAGGGACGTGCGGAAGGTCGAAACACAGGCTGACAGCAGAAGTACAGGTGGGGAACAGGCAGAGTAGTCGGGGACAGGCAACGAGTCGGTACACGGGAGATCCAAACGAACAGAAGACTCAAAGATTGCTGTGAAGCGTATGTGAAGTACGACCATAATCCGTGGAAATTCTGTTGGTAATGGGGCAATTGGGGACAGGTGCGTAATCGTAGATTGGGAACAGGTGCGTAATAGAGGGACAAGTGGTGTGTGAGTGGCTAGGAACGCAAGGACCTGCCTCCGCGAGATCGGGGAGGCGCGGTCGTGACATACTGGGCCATGGGGAGCAGAAAATAACTGTCAAAAGACCTGCGTAACAAGGTAATGGAACTTTATAAAGATGGAAAGAGAAAAAGATATCCAAAGCCTTACAAATTCTAGTCAGTACTGTTCCATCACATATTAAGTGGAACATTTGGGGATCAAATCAATCAATCAATCAAATGTATTTTATAAAGCCCTTTTTACATCAGCAGTTCTCAAAAGTGCTTTTACAAAACACCCGGCCTTAAAACACAAGAAGCAAATAATAGTAGTGTTGAACTTTAATGGCCAAGAAAAACTCCCTAAGAAAGCCGAAATTGATAAGATACCTAGAGAAGAACCAGGCTCTGAGGGGTGACCAGTCCTCTTCTGGCTGTGCCGGTTGAACATATTAATAGACCAAATTGTAATTATGAATCGATGCATGTGGGCTGAGCCCAGGGTCTATTTAAACCTTGTCCAGATCGGAGGCATGACCAGATGGACAAGAACAAGGACAAACGAGGGGGAGGGGGTCAGCAGAGTGGCAGCTGAAATCGTCAAGTATCTTCTTGATCTGCAACAAAACCAGGAGGACTTTGGACAGGGACGGCAACGAGTCAAGCCAGGAAATCCACAGGTGTGGGTCAATACCTCATGTCCTCCTAAGTTTAAAACGGAAGGAGACAGAGACAATTTAGTAAATGCATTCCTTAGATCTACAAGAATGTATAGTACAGAAGGAGAAATGACCCTACTCCCCTAGCACAATAACAGAGCAGCGGAAGTCCTCTGAGCTAAGACCGAAGGGTCCAGTGACACTGTGGCCCTAACAGGCAGGAAATCTATCGATCAAAGGTCATTGAATCTCATGACACCAAGCCAAGGTTAGGTAGACCAAGAAAGATTTCTGCCAAAAGTGCCAGAAGAATTGTTAGGGATACAAAGAAAAACCCACAGGTGCACTCAGGAGGAATACAGGCTGCTCTGGAAAAATATGGCGTGGGGTTTCAAGAAGTCAAATATGAAGATAATTGAACAAAAATTAGCTGCATGGTCAAGTTGCCAGAAAGAAGCCTTTACTGTGTTAATGCCATACAAAAAGTTTACTGTATGCCTGAAAACACCTTGACACGCCTCATGATCAGACTAATTTTTATGGTCGGTTTATCTGAACAGTGAGAGACAGAATAACAAGAAAAAATACAGAAAAACGCATGGGAAAATGTTTATGAATTTATTTGTATTTTAATGTGTGAAATAAATATTCGACACTACTGCAAAACATAACTTAGTATTTTGTGGAAAAACCTTTGTTGGCAATCACAGAGGTCAAACTTTTCTTGTAGTTGGCCACCAGATTTGCACACATCTCAGAAGGGCTTTTGTCTCACTGCTCTTTGCAGATCTTATCCAAGTCATTAAGGTTTCGAGGCTGAAGTTTGGAAACTCAAACCTTGTGCTCCCTCCACAGATGTTCTATGGGATTAAGATCTGGAGACTGGCTAGGCCATTGCAGGACCTTAAAAAAAACAGGATTTCAGTCCTTCATGGCGTAGTGTGTTACCCATTGTTTTCTTAGTGACCATTGTCCCAGCTGCCTTGG
Source organism: Esox niger (assembly GCA_016801105.1). Taxonomy (NCBI): domain Eukaryota; kingdom Metazoa; phylum Chordata; class Actinopteri; order Esociformes; family Esocidae; genus Esox; species Esox niger. Next base: position 89,666 of record JACXGJ010001228.1, read on the forward strand.
GATCATTGACAAGATCCTCCCATGTAGTTTTGGGCTGATCCTCACCATTCTCATGATCATTGTATCTCCACGAGGTGAGATCTTGCATGAAACCTGTTGTGGCAATTTCTTAACTAATGTATTTTGGAGACATGTTTGCTTGTCTATTACATGGTATGTAACTCTGGTCTTTGGTTGTGACATGCGTCTGTATTATTTCAGAGAATCATTAGGTTCTCTGACCATCTGCTCAACTGCCTAAACCATTAAGGGTATCTGTCCTTTGTTCCTTAGGAATGTGATTGTGGGGGACGGTAGGGGCAGTTGTCCCTTTAGGTAAACACAACAGGGAACAATATGGCAGGATGCTGTAAGCCCTAACTGAGTTGAAGAGGTTACCCATGTG
>JACXGJ010001229.1:0-55907 GCA_016801105.1 Esox niger
GAGCCCGCCGCCGAGTACTGGCGCGCCCGCGCCGCCTGAGCCCGCCGCCGAGGACTGGCTGCCAGAGCACGCGCCGCCTCCACTGCCCGTCCCGGCCGCACCGCCTCCACTGCCCGTCCCGGCCACTCCGGGTGCTGGGCCTTTCCCCTGACGGTTTGCTGCCGGCCCGCCCGCCCCCCCTTGTTTGTTCCTAGTCTTGTGTTCGGGACCCCGCGCCCAAATAGTATATATACTATTTGTGATGGAAATAAACTTAATAAGAAACGTTGGTCAGTTTACCACAATGCCCAATGGGGTCTAGCAACTGGTGAGATGTGTAGCGTCGCGGTGTGGTGGATAAAAACAATGTCTCTGTCGAATCCTGTGAGAGTTACAATATATGTTAACTTTAACTGCGGGCCGGCTGAACTAGGCTTGTCTGGTTCATTTTCTGGTTTTCTTATTTTAGTGATGACATTTTTACTTAAAAGACAAGTTGAAAAACGTTGACTGCTTTGGGGTGAATACATTTCTTTCAAAGTCCACATGAAAGCGCAATGTGCCAGGCAATGAAATGTTGAATTGTCTCATTTTTTATTAGAAAATTACTACCAAACTAGCTTGCTTTCTCCAGAGTCAGGAATTTTAAAGAGTGAGTACTATATTTACATAACAAAAGGTAAAGCATGCTACGGTGGAAAATGTAGCATATAAAACGTTCAGGTGTAGGCGTTAATCTATCAGACGCAGGCGTTACTTTACCAGGTGTTGGCTACAAGTGTAGGCGTTACCTCAACAGACGCAAATGGACATTTTAATTTAACAGGCGTGGCTAACAGGAGCATATGCTTATTTAACAGGTGCAGGCGTTTGCTTAACAGCCATAGGCACTCCCTTAGCAGGTGCAGGTGCTTAAAAATCGCATTCTGAATGCCTGATTTCTGATTGCTTTAGCATTCCATAGTAAGTACAAGTTATTTTATTTGAAATAATTGTCTTGAATTGTGTTGCAATTATAAAAGCTAACAAATGACACTTTAACTTTTTAAGAATGTATGAAACAAATACATAATAAAAATGACAATAAAACTTGTGGCTGTACAGCATCAAAGTTTTTGTTTCATAATTACCCCATTACATAATACTTGAAAGCTGAATGTAATACATATCTACAGTCAACTCATCAAAACTGTGATGCATGTAAATGTACAATGAACAAAATTATAAATGCAACACTTTTGTTTTTGCCCCCATTCATCATGAGCTGAAGTCAAAGAATTAAGACTTTCTATACGTACACAAAAGGCCTATTTCTCAAATATTGTTCACAAATCTGTTTAAATCTGAGTTAGTGAGCACTTCTCCTTTGCCGAGATAATCCATCCACCTTAAAGGTGGGGCATATCAAGATGCTAATAAGATAGCATGAGTATTGCACAGGTGTGCCTTAAGCTGGCCACAATAAAAGGCTATTTGAAAATGTGCAGTTTGAGAGAAAGTAGGCTTGAGAAACTTAACACAGTTTGCTGACTATCTCTGAACAACAGACCATAGATAGGACGTGTTGCCTGATACTGACGGGCCCCACACATCCTGTCCATACCTCCTGCTAGGCGTTGTACATATGACTGTTATAGGCTTGATGGATAGGACCATTGACCATAGGTTGGAACATACCATACAAGGGTCTTTTGTTAGATAAACCTTTCTTATTGGAGGGTATATGACTGTGTAATGGCTGGTTACGACCATTGTCCACCACCCTTGTATCCTGGTATAAAGATTGTGTTCATTCTGTATTCATTGGAGAGAGAAAAAGGAAAGAACTATGGAAGGTTAACATCATTGTCTCATGTTGAATAAACATGTCTCTCCCCTGACTTCTGGTTGCAATAATTTTGTTCATTGATATCAAATAAACGGAAGCTGACAAGTTCCGTCACACAGCACAATGCCACAGATGTCGCAAGTTTTGTGGGAGTGTGCAAATGGCATGCTGACTGCAGGAATGTCCACCAGAGCTGTTGCCCCATGAATTTAATGTTAATTTCTCTACCATAAGCAGTCTCCGAAGGCGTTTCAGAGAATTTCAATACCTCCAACCCGCCTCACTACCGCAGACCACGTGTAACCACACCAGCCCAGGACCTCCACATCCAGCATCTACACCTCCAAGATCGTCTGAGACCAGCCACCTGGACAGCTGCTGCAACAATCGGTTTGCATAACCAAATAATTTCTGCACAAACTGTCAGGAACCGTCTCAGGGAAGCACATCTGCATGCTCGTTGTCCTCATCGGGGTCTCGACCTGACTGCAGTTCGTCGTCGTGACTGACTTGAGTGGGCAAATGCTCACTTTCGATGGCGTCTGGTACTTGGCAGAGGTGTTCTCTTCACGGATGAATCCCGATTTTCACTGTACAGGGCAGATGGCAGACAGCGTGTATGGCGTTGTGTGGGTGAGCGGTTTGCTGATGTCAATGTTGTGGATCGAGTGGCCCATGGTGGCGGTGGGGTTATGGTATGGGCAGGCATGTGTTATGGACAACAAACAAAGGTTTTATTGATGGTCATTTTGAATGCACAAATACACCGTGACAAGATCCTGTGGCCCATTGTTTTGCCATTCATCCATGACCATCACCTCATGTTGCAGCATGATAATGCATACCCAGCTATTTCGCAAAGCCATTGAAGAGGAGTGGACATTTTCAAGTGGCCTTTTATTGTGGCCAGCCTATGGCACACCTGTGCAATACTCATGCTGTCTGATCAGCATCTTGAAATGCCACACCTGTGAGGTGGATGGACTGTCTCGATGCTCACTAACACAGATTTAGACAGCGATACCCCCATTGATAATATTCACAATACAACGAAAAGACCCTGCATGTAAGAACCAGGGTCACCCCATCAAGAGGTACAAAACGGTGAATCTGTTTATCTACAGATCACACATGAGCAAGTTAATACATTGTTTCACAGCGATACAGACATTATTCCATAGATGAAAGTTTGTTACCCGAGATTAGTAGACCACTTTTTTTGACTCCCCTACAAACGCTCTGACGCACTCTTTACGAGAGCCTGGCTGATTTTGAAAGGTTCCGATTTTTAACACAGAGGGGTCATGGTTATGTTAGAGGGACACTACGTAACCTAATTGATGAATTGGGGAAGTTAATGATTTTGGTACGTATAATGCACGCATTATAGAAGGTTTGGATTCTTTGATTGTTAGAGTTTCAGACTTTGTACTAGGTGCAGCTGACTGCCTACAGATGTTTGGTGAATCTCTGATCTCCTTGGCACATGTGACCATGAGTAAAATATAAATATAAGAAATATATAAATATAAAGAATACACGTTTGGTGGGTTACTTGAAAGTGCTATGCAGAGTAATGCAGAGCTTTTGGTTGATGAATCACTAGAGCTAGTGTTGCAAGTTGTAAACAACCATGAGGGAGGAGGGGGCGCGTGACATGACGTAAGCCCCAGACACCATTGATACATCGGATTATCACAAAGTGTCATTGTTCAACAAGTACCAACCCAGTAACAAAGATTCAGTACAGGATGATGTACCAGCAAAGGCTGGCAAACTTGATGCTTTAAAGGAACGTACATGTTCAGTACATGTGGGAGTTGGAATGGAATCAGCTTAAAAACACACCTGCAATTGTCAAAGCTTTCTTGAAGACCTTTGATGCTCTACAGCGCCTTGACCCTGGGGATGCTCTTTTTGGTACCAACACAATTCATTTTAAGTTTACAGCTCAAGAAGGGAAGACTATTCAGTATAACGATGCCTGTAGTCTTTACCCATTCTGCAATTACAGACAAAAACATACCCGATTGGGCACCCAAACAAAATATTTTGAGATTTCAAACCGATAGATACCTACTTTGGTATTGTTAGGGCTACGGTGTGCCCGCCACACCGTAGCCTTATCACCCCGTTTTACCGCACATGGCTGGCAGCAAGCGTGTGTAGATTATATGCAGTCTGAAAAGCAGATGACTGGTTGTTACCACACTGACTCAGAAAGAGCTAACTGGCACCTGGGTTTCTATTGAACTGGTTAAGGCTGTTAGAAAGGTTATAGCATTGTGAAAATATTTGAAGTCTGGGATATCACCACGACAAAAGAATCTTTTTGGAGATTACATTCCTGAAGCACAAGCAGGAAGCTAGCGGCTTCAGTGGTTGATGACAATTCTAAAGAACAGTATACTTGACAAAGAAAACATTGTTATAAACAGTGCTAGATGATCTTTGGCTAAAATGACAATGAATAGTCATTGGTGTAAGATAGGTGAGTAGACTAATCTTTTCAACACAATGTTAATTACAAACTTGGAGGAATTTCGCCACTACAATTTTTCCAGTGAGAAGTTATTATTTTATCTTTCATCGCAGACACAGTTGAAATTGTACAGTGGCGTTACACAAAACAGAAACCAATCAAACCATGTAATGGCAATATTTTTATGTAGTCATTTTCTAAGGAGAGATAATTAAGGGTTCGCAGCTTTTGGATCTGGTCAGAAACGTGACAGCAACCAACAAAATTGCTGACACTAGAAGGCCTTTGGGGTGGGAGGAGTTCTTAGAGGCTATGGCATGTCTCAACATTCAAAATGAGCTTGTAAGTCGTAAAATCTATTTGTAAAAACCAATGCCTTTGCGACACACTGGATTATTTAGCCACTCCCCTGGCACCTAAATCCAGTACCACTCCCCCCGCAACTGGTTATCAATAAACCAAAGCTTTCTTTGTATCCCGTACCATAGACCCCACAAAACTGCTTCCATTTTAATGGTTTTTTAAAAATCTGTGATTCATTGTCAAAGTGTATGTTTATTGCCTTGACTATTTGTTGTATGTGTAATACTATGTAATCATCAATGTTGTTTTACAATTGCCTTTATTTTTTAATAATATAACAGGCATAACATATACTTTTAACTGTCTTTCTTTAACAACCATAACACAAATGAAATGATTCACAAGATTGAGCATGCTGTATGCAATTAAACCTTTGTCTATCACACTTACTCTGATGCGTCTTAGATAAACTTGGAGACTAACATCTTTTTTTTATAAATCATCAGTATAAAAAGACATTACATCTTTGTAACTCAGACCTCTTGTCATTTGATAGAGAAAGAACACACAATGTTGACCACAATTGGTCGAAATCACATCCTGGACTTATTTTGAGCTGTTCTCCACAATCTCACAGGCTTACAGAAAAACCTTGAGTGACCTTGGAAAATACACAAAGTCTGGGGAGTTTCCAAAACTGTCATAAAGCCTTCCCTTTGCGGTACACATTTCCACGCCGTTTGGTTATTGTTTCCTAATAGTAGTCAACCATGACGTATCTCCGATTTGACACTTCGATAATGGAGTCAAAGTCTAAATAAACAACCAAATTAATCTTGTGGGATAGTGCTTGACTGAAACTCATCTTAAATTGGACATTCCCTGACTTGATCAAGGATAGGTGTTGACCACATTGCTCATCCAGTGCACAGCTGAACGCATAAAGTGCATAGCCATGTAAGAAGTCAGACCAGTTAATTGCCATGACTTGGTCCTTCAGGTCATTTCCTAGAGCTAGGGCCAATTGGTGAAATTCATGCACTGTTGATCCTGATGTGTAATCTGGTTAGAATTGTTTGCTAGGAAATTGTTGACCGTCTACATAGAAAGCCATAAACTCCAAATGAGAACATTTAAAATGTAATGGATTTTTTTTTTTACAACTTTCTGTAAAACTATCATTGTCCACCAATCATTAACAACAATGTCTGAGATAGAAACTGACAGAAATAAATTATTCTGGCTAAACTAGATTAATTCTGAGGAAGCTGTGAATGGGTACAGACGAAGTATGGCAGAGAAAAGACAAAGCAGACAAAGGAGACATTCAAAATGGATGAACATCAACTTTGTTTGACCACCTGGACTACAAACAGTAGACATTAGATGGAGTCTCTGTTATGGGACCCTGGAATCATAGATGATACAAGGAACTGAAGTAAGCTTTCATAATCATTGATTCAGAATTCTTAACATTTAATTTCCAAAAAGTTACCTAAGCAGTAAATGAAGCTGGAACTTAAAGGAAACTTGATCACTTTCTTTGGTAACAGCCAAGCTTATTTAATTGGATAATACATTTAGTTTGAAAAGCACTTTGATGGTACATAGCATGTTTAAATAGGCATTCAAGATAGCCTGTTTTGTCCTAACATGCTTGAACATGTTTTAATGGGTATTCAAGAAATAGCCTGTTTTGTTGTTGCTTCGTCATTTTCACTAAGAAATTTGAATTAATACATATATTGCTTTGATAATGTTTTATTTCAATGCCTCAAGGGGGGTCTCACGACCCTGTTGCCCGCTGAGCTGTTCGCTAGCATACATGGGTACATCTAAACCTAGCGATAAATAAATAACTGGTACAATGATAATTTTCGAATCTGGTAAAATAGTCCCATGGTTTTTTTACAAAAGGTTAAAATATTGGTTCTCTCTCTTATATTGTATAAGTGGTAGAATGAAGAATCCACATGGTGATTGTTTTAAACTTACGGAGATATGCCGTGTCCCATGAGGACTGAATATGAATCCAAAATAGTCATAGCCTATGAAGAGGGCAATACAGCCAAAGCAATAGTTTCTCTTAGTTATATTTACCAGTGATAACTGGGATAATACTTGTACTTTAAAACCAACGCCTGATACTTGTTAATGGAGTTTAAATTGACTAACAAACAAATAGGGTATTGATGTAGTGATATCATACATTAATCAAAAAATTTGCTTTTTTAATGGCTCACCATAAGTGGATGAATTTAAGGTCTCCGGGAAGGGGGATGGACCCCCTAGGATGGCCCCAACCATTATTTCCGCTTAATACAGGGGAGCTATTACTAGAGGTTAAATTTGGGTTCTGACTGTTCTTTGTTACTTTGGTCCCAGCTCTCTGCAGGTCATTCCCTAGGTCCCCCTGTGTGGTTCTGGGATTTTTGCTCACCATTCTGGTGATCATTTTGACCCCACGTGGTGAGATCTTGCGTGGAGCCCCGGATCGAGGGAGATTATCAGTGGTCTTGTATGTCTTCCATTTTCTTATAATTGCTCCCACGGTTGATTTCTTCACACCAAGCTGCTTACCTATTGCAGATTCAGACTTTCCAGCCTGGTGCAGGTCTACAATTTTGTTTCTGGTGTCCTTTGACAGCTCTTTGGTTTTGGCCATAGTGGAGTTTGGAGTGTGACTGTTTGAGGTTGTGGTCAGGTGTCTTTTATACTGATAACAAGTTCAAACAGGTGCCATTAATACAGGTAACGAGTGGAGGACAGAGGAGCCTCTTAAAGAAGAAGTTACAGGTCTGTGAGAGCCAGAAATCCTGCTTTGTGGGTGACCAAATACTTTTTTTACCAAGGAATTTACCAAGAAATTCATAAAAAATCCTACAATGTGATTCTCTGGATTTGTTTCCCCTCATTTTGTCTCTCATAGTTGAAGTGTGCCTATGATGAAAATTACAGGCCTCTCATCTTTTTAAGTGGGAGAACTTGCACAATTGGTGGCTGACTAAATACTTTTTTGCCCCACTGTATATAAGGAAAGTGATCATATGAAGCCATTACTTATAGGTGTTTGGCACCTTTTAAAATCATAATTATAATCCAAATGGCCAGAAGTTTACATACCTTTGAATGCTTGGCCTTGTTACAGATACACAAGGTGACACACACGGTAAAAATGGCCATTAAAGGTGAATTTCCCACACCTGTGGCTTTTAATATTGTAATTAGTGTCTGTGTACAAAAAGTCAATGCGTTTGTTAGCGCTCACATGGATGCAATGAGCAGGTTAGATACTGAACCATGGGGAGCAGAAAAGAACTGTCAAAAGACCTGCTTAACAAAGTAATGGAACCTTTTAAAGACGGAAATGGATATAAAAAGCTATCCAAAGCCTTGTAAATGCCAGTCAGTACAGTTCAATCACTTTTTTACTTTTATGTGCTTTAGCAGCCCCACATACTGTATTTGCCGGTGAAGTTATGTCTCTTTAAAAAAAATAGAAAAAAAAGGGCTGTATCGCGTGTATCACAACTCTCATCTAGAGCCATGGAAAAATACAGAAATAATTAACCTTGACTGTCAGCTGGTGCCGAAGGTTGTCAGCTACCTCTTCCACACGTCATGTTACTGTTCTACGTGACAGTGACACCATTTCAAACGGTCTATTTCTGGACATAATATTGCAGCTGAGTCGACTAAACATTGTTTAAGAAATTCCCATTGACTGTTTACTGTTTTTAGCACATATCTTGTTCTTGTAATTCCATCATTCGTGGAATACACACTGGTCAAAAAAACTGCTCTTTTTGCAGAATTACTAACAGATCCTGTGAGTGCTTACTTTCAGCAACAGGTGACAGTTTGGCGTATTTGGCTGCATGCTTTCTGTGGAAGTGCCTCTGCAAGTTGTACTGCAATGTTAACTTTACAAATTAAGCAGATTCCTTTACCTGCGACATCTGCAAAAAATTATAATTGTAAAAAAAAATCTAAACACCCTGCATTGGTTATCAACTATTCTTTTCTTAGACAGGCTCCTTTTCAGATATTGCTATCAGATAATGCGTGTGGATTTTTCATTTGAAATAATATGTATACCCAGCAGGAAATAAAGCAATGTAATCTGCAGAGCTAATCAAGTATTATTATTTTAAATGTTTTTTTTATACTGGAGGTATCACGGGCTAGATAGAATGACTCAACGGACCGTATCCAGACCGGAGGCTTTATTTTGCCAAGGTCTAGTATAAGTGTACCTTACCAAACCTTACCAAAACATATTCAATGACCCTGGCACAAACGTAATTCCCACTCACCTGTTGCTTCGTGCTGCTCTGTCACGGTTCTCTCTGGAGTGTAACGATAGCGGATGCCCTTCTCTGTGAGCAGAGACACCAGGCTCTGTGTTACCAGGAAGGTGGGGGGTGTGAGGGGTGTCACGTCTTGGTGTGGGGCTGCCTTCATGGTGGAAGTCAGACGGCCTCTCTGTCCTGGGTCGTTGATTGCAGCGAGGTTCATCCCTGTGGCAGCAGCCATTAAATCCTACACAGGACATGGGGCGTATAATAATGTGAGTGACAATGGGTTTGTGTGAGATGGCTATTGTGAGAGCTTCACATTTTCAGTGCCCCTTGGTAAATGTTGATGAAAATATGAAGTTTATTACATTATTTTGAATGTAATGAAAATGAAGGTGATTACACTTCCATTGAAATTTGAGGAGAATTCCAACTGGCATTCCAGTTAACTACCAGACTAAAAATACAATGTACATAAACAATCCCAATAATTAAACAGTATAGACATTAAAACTCAGATATAGTTGAATGTAGATTGTCAGTTTTCTGACCTGCGTGCAGATGTCCACCAGTTCCCTATATGCTGTGGGGCTGTGTGAAACTAGACTGCCTATCGCTGAGCTAAGGAAGGACAGGAAGACAGAGCTGCTTCTCTCTGTGGCACTGCCACAGCCCATACTGCCTCCTGCTACCCCTTGCTGGTCAACGCTGGTATGGACACGGCCCGCTGCAGCCAGACACATCAGGCGCACCAGGATATGGATGTCAGCCATACCTAGGGCCTCCAGGCCACCAGAGGCACTGGACACTGAGGCACTGGGACAGAGAGAGGAGGAAGACAGTGTTACTTACTTATGTGGTAGACATGAACACACAGAGTAGGGGGAGGCTGATGCCTGTTCACTCTAAAAGCTCTTCATAACAGCTGTGCCAACAAGACTGCACATTTTTCCTGTTTTTGTCTTGTAAATATTTTTCCTGCACTTAAATAATCTGATAATTTTCTTGCCCTGTTCTCATAAAAATCTATTCTGTCCTACCAGTTTTGTATTTGAGGTGTTAATATAAACAGAAAGATCACTTAAAACTCCCTCGGTACAAATAATTTTTCTTGACAAAGAACAATCAGTCATTTTTTATCCTTTACATTTTTTACAAAAGCACAACTAACAAGTCCAAATCATTATACATGTTGTACAAAGCCCAGGTAATGCCAAAATGCTGTAGGAAAAAAAACAATGAATATGTGACAATAATTTATACCTGTCAATTAAACATATGAAGAACAGCGCATTTACACATTATGGACATTTGTTACATCCATAATGTGTATGTAAATTATTCAAGTATTTCTTAATTTTCCACATTGTAAAAATAAAACTATGAAATAACATAAGGTATCATGCAGTAACTAAATTGTGTGAAACAGATCAAATACATTTCATATGGATGATTCTTCAAATAAGCCAAATTTTGCCTTGAAGACCCGTTGGCCTTCTCTCAACCAGCTTCATGAGGTAGTCATTTGAAATGCATTTCAATTAGCAGGTGCGCATACAGAAGACAATCATTACATCCATACATTAGTAGTACATTTTATGGCAAGAACAACTCATTTAAGCCAAAAAAAGACATGAAGGTCAGTAAATCCAGAACATTTTAAGAACTTACAATGTTTCTTCAAGTGCAATTATAAAAATCATCAAGCACTATTATGAAACTAGCTCTCAAGAGAACGGCCAAAGGAAGAGAAGACCCTGAGTTACTGCTGCTGTAGAAGAAAAGTTTATTGAAGTTACCAGAAATTAGCAATTATCTACACCTCGGATTCCAGCTCAAATGAATGTGTCAAATTGTTTATTTTTTGTTCCAACCGCTAACTCTCTGAGACGCAGAGTGAGTTAACAATCTCTGCATGTGTGGTTCCCACTCTGAAGCATGGAGGAGGTTGTGTGATGGTACATTGCTGGTGACAGTGTCTGCTGTTGAGAATTCAAGGCACACTCCACCAGCATGGCTACTTGAGAGAATGATATTTATGTTTAATTATTCCTGTACTGCCCATTTATATTAAGTGTTGCTCCTATCCTGGCAATAGACCTGTTTCTCCAATTCCCTGCAACTTATCCAGGATAAATAATCTTCTCAAATATCAAACCGCTCCTTGTGCACACACCAAAGGCTCATAGTTGAGGCTTGTATTCACAAAAATATCATGGGAACTGCACCTCACTCTCTTCAGGCTTTGGTCATAATCTACATCAATTTCTGAGTACATTGTTCTACCACCTCTGTTCTCCCAGCTGCTACACCCCTATGGAAGGGCAGCATCCGCTCAGCCCAGAAAAATATAATCTGTTCTGGCACAAAAATGGCAGAACCAACTCCCACCACCATATAACACAGAAATTTGACCTTTTAAAAGTATCTAAAATAACCATATTCTTCTCTTCAGCACTGACTGAAAGTTACTTTGAGTGAAATGTATTACAACAGTTTCTTATTGTTTGACCCATCCTCTTAAAATGATGCTAAGACTAATATGAAGAACAAGGGCGAGATAGAATGCACCCATTTCTATTTTCCACAAAACTGGCAACCATAGGCGCGTGAAAATCACCTAAGTCCAACATTAGTTTTCTAATACTGAGGAATTAACTTTTGCATGTGATCATGCATAATCACTACAGAATATATGGCAAGGGAATAACTTAAAGAATAGCCTAACATTTGGTCAGTCAGTAAAACAATAACAAGCACACAGCTCATTAGTTTGAGAAAAACTGACCTCAAAGAAAATGTACTAATAAAAAAACATGTTATTACACATAACCAAACATTTTGGCCAATATGAAGAAACAATGTGGAAATACAATAGCTTGCAGTTGGGAAAAGCAAGGTTTCTGTTCTAGTCAATTATATAAGTCCACTCTTTGAATTTTTCAATTTGTATATTATAACATACAATAAAAGAGAGCCAAACAAACCAACCTGGATGATGTCTGCGATAACACTCTCATGACCATGCTGTAGGCTAGCAGGACCTGGGCGGTTGAGGTTACCCTTCTCAGAGCCTGTAATCTGTCCTGTGGGTCTCTAAGTAAAGCAGCTTGCTCCCCCAGACTCAGAGGGGTAGAAGAACCTGAACAATTTTTGTCAGTGGTGACCAACCCTATATATTAAAAAATACATTAGAAAGATGTGTTAGCAATTGTTTCAGAATTCATAAAGTGTTACAATTAGTAATCTATAGAATTTCACAATTTAAGCAAATAAAATCTGAGATTGTACAGGTTTAAGGATTGCCTTTGTGATTATTACCCGTGGATCCAGATATCATTGAACCAGTGATTTTTGTTTGGAATTTGGAATTTCTGAAATGAATGTATTTTTTCCCTGTATGTGGCTTCCTGTGCAATATCCTGTACCTTTTTGGACCATAATCCTCTCAGGATTGCTGGTGCAATTTACCAACGCTCCAAGGGGGTCATTCTCTGTGAAGGGGATGGGGTCTGGGACCAGCTTCTTTTCACTCAGACCCAGGGGCCTCAGCAACAACGCAAAGTCCTCCAGGCCAGTCAGACGGTCTGGGTCACAGTCATCCAACTGCCCCAAATCCCAGTCATCTGAGTAGAAGATGCAAATGCTATGAAGAGCTATGATTATGTTAAAGTAAAAAAAATATCTTAATTTAACCAACTAATACCCTTATGGCTAGACCACTCTTTCACTAGGGTAATCTGGATTTGATTCACATTAGGATTCTTTGACACAGAGTACAATACGAAAATATCAGAGGAAAACCTAGGTTCAATCAGGCAAGAATAAAATCTTGAGAAAGAGGTCAAGTCAGTCAGTCCTACGAATAAGATTCAGAAAGCATGCAGAGGGAAGCAGCAACATTCAATATCACAAATAAATGTAAGGTAAAGTAATAGTGAAGTCTGACCATCTGAGGTGCTGTCCAATCGTCCAATCAAATCGGATGCCAGACCTTTAATTCTGAGAAAATAAAGGAGATTGACTGCAAAGGAACTAAGACAATATTTGATATGTATTTATAGACAACAATCAGCCATAACATTATGACCACTGACAGGTGTAGTGAGTAACATTGATAATCTCAATGATTTCTGTAAACGTTTTTTATTATTTGAATAATATTATGAATTGCATTGTTCTATTCAGTAGCAGTTACTTGAACTCATGTTGTTTTGTAAGGTTTTATCTGAGGACCTAAATTAATTGTATTATGCTGAATCTTATTGTATCGGTGACATTACACAAAATATAATGGAACACACAGTAGAAATGAATATACCGTGACATACACTGATCAGCCATAACACTATGATCACTGACAGATGAAGTGAATTACACTGATAATCTCGTTATCATGGCACCTGTCAGTGGGTGAATATATTAGGCTGCAAGTGAACATTCTGTCCTCAAAGTTGATGTGTTAGAAGCAAGAAAAATGGTAAAGTGTAAGGACCTGACCGACTTTGAGAAGGGCCAAACTGTGATGGCTAGATGACTGGGTCAGAGCATCTCCAAAACTGAAGCCCTTGTGGGGTGTTCCCGGTCTGCATCCGTAATTACCTATCAAAAGTGGTCCAAGGAAGGAAAAGCGGTGAACCGGAGACACAGAGTCATGGGCGACCAGGGCTCATTGATGAGCGAAGGCTGGTCCGTGTGGACCAATCCAACAGAAGAGCTACAGTAGCTCAAATTGTTGAAACAGTTAATGCTGGTACGGACAGAAAGGTGTCAGAACACATAGTGCATCGCAGTTTGTTGCGTATGGGGCTGCGTAGCTGCATACCAGTCAGGGTGCCAATGCTGACCCATTTCCACTGCCGAAAGTACCTACAATGGGCATGTGAGCATCAGAACTGGACCACAGAGCAATGGAAGTAGGTGGCCTGATCTGATGAAGAATGTTTCCTTTTACATCACGTGGATGGACAGGTGTTTGTGTACGTTGCTTACCTGGAGAACACATGGTACCAGGATGCACTATGTGAAGGAGGCAAGCCGGTGGAGGCAAGTGTCCCCGTTTGAGCAATAATCTTTGGGCAATAATTTGGGATAATGCACCCTGCCACAAAGCAAATATGGTTCAGGAATGGTTTGAGGATCACAACAAGAAGTTCAAGGTGTTGACTTGGCACCGGATCTCTACCCAATTGAGCATCAATGGGATAAGATGGACAAGCAGGTCCGATCCATGAAGACCCCACCTCGCATCTTACAGGACTTAAAGTATCTGCTGGTCTTGGTGCCAGATACCACAGCACACCGTCAGAGGTCTAGTGGAGTCCATGCCTTGACGGGTCAGGGCTGTCTTGGTGGCAAAAGGGGGACCTACACAATATTATACAGGTGGTCATAATGTTATGGCTGATCGGTGCATATACACATAGTAACCCATAATGACCAAAAACAGAAATAGCATATACTCAGTTCAATTCACTCATAACTTTGTTGAAGCACCTTTGGCAGCATTTACAGCATCAAGTCCTCTTTGGTATAATGCCTCTAAGCTTGGCACACCTGTATTTGCGGTATTTCTCTTCAGAACCTCTCAAGCTCTGTCAGCTTGGACAGGAAATGTTGCTGCACAGCCATTTTCAGGTCTGTCTGAAGATTTTCGATTAGGTTCAAGTCTGAGCTCCGGCTAGCCCACTCAAAAACATTCATAGAAATGTCTTGCAGCCATTATTGCATTGTCATGCCCACAGCATTGTGGTGCTACCACCATGCATTACCATAGGGATGGTATTTTCTAGGTAATGAGCGGTACCTGGTTTCCTCCAGACGTGCCACTTGGCATTCCGGCCAAAGAGTTCAGTCCGGCTACTGTTTCCCAAAAATGAATCATGCTAGAGAGCTGCAGAGATGATTGCCTTCTGGAAGATTCTCCCATCTCCACACAGAAACTCTGGAGTTCTGTCAGAGTGACCATTGGGCCATCTCCCTGACCAAGGCCCTTCTCCCCCTGATTGCTCAGTTCGGCCTGGCAGGCAGCTCTAGGAAGTGTGTCTGTGGTTTTTGGGGACCTTCAACGATGCAAAAATTGTTTTGTACCTTTTCCCAGATATGTGCATTGGCACAATGATGTCTCTGAACTTTACATACAATTTCTTCAACCTCATGGCAAGATTTTTGCCCTTACAAGCACTTTCAACTGTGAGATCTCACGTAGACAGGTGTGTCCCATTCCAGATTATGTCTAATCAATTGAATTCACCAGGAAAATTCAGATTGAGCTGAATTTTGCTGTAAAAACATCCTCATGGATGATTAATGAAAACATGATGCACCTGAGCTCAATTTCGAGTGTCTTAGCAAAGGGTCGAAATACTTTTTTTTTCATAAATATATGGGGTAATGAAATATATTGGGTAATGAACAACTGAGTGCTCATTAACGCAAAATCTCTTTAGCCATTCAGTTGTGTTCCATGCAGCCAAAAAGCTTGAGTGACAATTGGGTGAAATGAGCACATAAAGGCATTCTACTGTAACTAACCGGTCGGGTTTGGATCCTATCTCTCCCAGGTTAGCTGCCAGATACTTCTCTCTACAGTTGCTACAGAGCAGGTAGTAGGGGCTACCAGACCCACACTCCCCACCAAACCACCCATCCACATAGGTCCCTGTGGATCGGTACCCCCGACGCCCAGCACTCTGCCCGCAGCCTGGGTGGTGCCGCTTCATGTGGTTGTTGAACTGGAGGGTCAGAGTGCTGCACAACTCGCACTCCACCATCTCGTTGGGCTCGTGGTGCTCCTCACCACCCTGAAGTGGAAAAAAAAATATCGTTCTTACCTTTCCTACTGTGTTACACATTCCAATGTAAGCCAAAGTAAGCAACTAGGAATGCAATGTTTTTAAGCCTAAAATGGTAAAAGATAGCATTTGCATTGTGAACGAGCCCCTTTGTTCCACTTCAGCCAAGTATTTCAACAGCAAGGACTTATTTCAATGCTCCATGGTACAAATCGGAATATTTATGAGATCATACAGTACCTCCACCATCCAGAGGGTGTCACTCTCTGAGCTGATGAACTCTCTGAGCTGTAGCTCCTCATAGGGCTCCTCATGGTACGGGTCATCCATGTAGCCCAGCTCTGACTCCTCCTCTGCTGCAAACGGGTGAGTCTCCGCCCGCTCTGGCCACTCCATCACCCCTGGGCCCTGCCTATACAGTGGAGGGATAGGGTTTGGGGAAGGAGAGTCTGAAGGAGGAAAGGACGGTGGTGCAAATAATAGACAAGGTTAGCAGGTGCACCAGGGATTGAGGCAAAATGAACAGTAAATCACCATCTGTGACTGTAGTGTCCTTTTTCTATAGTAATTCTTTTTTTCCTGCAATAGAATGGCAAAATCACAGCCCAGGAGATTCAAGTTTGCTATAAAAATATATCCTGTTGGAGGTTGTGCTTACCTGCTCTCCTGAAAGTAGCCCTGTGCCCCAAGTGGGAGCGCTGGCGTCGGGCTGGGGGAGGTCTGTTCCTAGTCAGATGGACGTCCAGAAAGTTCTCCCTTTCCACCAGGTCCAAACCAGCCAGGAGACTGTTAACATATTGGCACCAGTTGGTTAACATTCAGACATAGCTACTCCCCAATGCCACCAATCCACAGCACATAATTCATTACCAGAAACCATTGTGATCTCTGACTGAACATTCTGTTAAACATGTAAATAATTAATAGTCATCATTCTGCTATTAAAGTAACTGCCAAGTAAAAGTCTCACTTCTAATTACTGAGTTCATATGGACATGACAAAAATCTAATTCAATGACTTGAAGCACCAATGTATTTCTCTGAAGACTCTGAACCAAGTAATTAGCACAATATTTAACTTTAAACAATTAATATAAAGACCATACTACTAATTCTCTGTACGTAACAAGAATCCAAAAAGTAAACCAGCCAATGTAGACACACTCATGTATATATGTTATCTTTTCATTAATTTTTATACTTTCATAAAATGATCCATTCATTTACAGTAAGTATAGACCAATTAAATCAGAAAAAACAATGGTTCAAAACCTACAGACAATTTACTATGATAATTTTGAAGGCTACAGACTGAAATTCACCATTTTATGTTAAAATAGAAACCAACAAATATGTTCTCAGGTATATGCTTGCCACTCTACTTAAATGACCTGATACACTGACAGAAAATGGTTTTATAATTAATTAATAATTTTGTCTTCCTTCTGAAACTGAAATACATTTAGGAAAAAACTATACTTAGTGTGGATATTTGAACAGATTTGTGCAGTGGTAAGTGCAGTGTGTTGGTTATCAAATACTTTATGGTAAAGAGATTTAAGTGGACCTTTATCGAAAAAATATTTGAGGAATTCCCTATGCAACATCTTCTTCCCTATGCAAAGTAAATGTCATATGAAATATAAGCGATTGTTTTGGGCTGACTATTAACATTAATTGCTGCTTTCTCTGCTTTGATTTTGAGCCTAGCTTGCTGGGAATCTTCTATGTAATTAGAATTCAAGAAAAACTGTTTTAGCTTGAAACAAACATAAAACTACATGTTGTTCTTTATACACAGATTGGAATAATAGCTTTGTTTTAAGTAAGATGTCTTGCTAATATTATCAGAATAAAGACAGAAACCTAGCTGGCCAACATGTATTTGCTGTGTTTGAAAGAAAATGGTAGATAAACTAGTTTTTGGTAAGAAAACAAAGACAAATATGTGCAGGACAGTTGCACTCCTGAATTGACAAATTCCAAAATATGTGCGCCATAGAGACATTGTTAACGCTCACCTTCAGTGATTTCGACTTCAGTCAAACCTTTCCTATTCAATCTTTAACACACAACTCGGTCAACATTAAGATCCGGAAAAAATAAAGAGACCACAGCAACCTTTTATGTCCTTTCCAAAAAAACATCGAAATGGAAGGTTTTGAGTGAGGAACAGAAGCGTTCAATTTGCAGTGGTCTCTAATTTCTAGCACTTCTATTCCTCACTCACCTTCCAATTCAACTTTTTGGAAAGGAAAGAATAACATGCAGTGGTCTATTATTTTTTTCTGGAGCTGTATATACATCTAACAAAGTCCAGGACCTGATTCATTTCTAAACCTACTGAATTAATTTACCTTTTTCCAGCATTTTTTTTCAGTAAAGGTGCTGCAGTAAGGGAGAGAGCACTACAATGACTGTTTCTAAAGAAAACAACTTGTCAGTTCAGAAAAGTTTCAAAAGTTAATGAAAAAGCTCCAGCAATTGAATCATTTACAGACTTAGATAAACGGGGGAAATTCAACTCAGATATGAGAGATATTTTAATTTAAATAACTTTTCAAGCACTTTGTCTACAAACAGGTGATTATCCAGGTATTGCAGTACTGAAATTACTGCGACCCAAATTCAAGTACTTCAATAATTTCAAGGACCTAGTGGGAACCTTATAATTATTAGGTATTCTGAAAACTCCTACCAAGATAGTGTTATTGCCCTGTCCTACCACAATGTGGACAAAATATGAATTGGAGAAAAACACTCCAGAAAGCTGAAAAACTATTACTTCAGAAACACTATCTTCAAACAATAGGTGGTAATACATTTAAATGTTCACATCAGTGTCGGTATTCTTACCTTTCGTTGGGTTCACTAGTGGGGGCCTCGGGGCATTGAACAGTATCTGGTCCATCTGGAAAGGGGGAATCTGTGGTAGAGCCCCCTGCTGGTTGGCCCTCAGTCAGTAACTCTTCAGTCAGTGGGTGTTCTAGCATCCAACTGGCCAGAACCTCAATGGTCCTTGAGTCTACCTCACCTGTCACACCTGGGTTCAAAAGTCAAGAAAAGCCAAGGAGATGAGACGCAGTTACCTTTCAGTAGGTGGATCTATCTAGGACAACTGCTGCTGGGCTGAGCAGTTATTTTGATTGAAGCAAACAATGTCAGTGGGGAAGGCAGGGAATCGAGCAAAAGTGGAAGTGACAAGGGTAAGAGGTCCCTGTTCAAATTAATCCATTAACTAGGTTTCAAGGATACATAGCAATGTTGCAGGTACTGAGAACATGCATGTGAGGTTTGTAAACAGTGGGCTGTTTATCAATTCATATAAATGCTTTCTTACTATACATGGACTGTAACTTTTTATAAACGATTATTATCCAGAAGATGACAGAGTTGAATAGAAGTGGACCTTGAGGGATTTTAGAGTATGCCAAAGAATTTCATCATCAGATTACAATTTCACATAATCTGTCTGTTTCAAACTGTTCCAACAAGGAGTAATAACTTTCCCTGATTTGAACTATAGAAGGAGATATATATTGCCTATGATATTTTATCCTAACAGAACCTCTAGACATACATTTTTTGGGGAAATTCATACACAGAGGACAGCAATACAATACAAAAACAATTACGATTCAGAAACGGATTTGGAAAAGCAGTAACTAGCCCACAAAACAGAAAACAGATGGAATACCTTACACACCACACAAAACAAGCAGAAAGCAGCCACAGCAATACCTGCTGCCTCCATGGCCTTGTAGATATGTCTCATAGAGAAGCCCATTTCTAGTAATCGGACTGGGACAAACATTTGAGCCCGTTCTAGAAATAGAGGAAAAAAGGGAAAGATAAAATATATATAAAAACATGCCATCAAACCTGTCACTGACAGTACAGGCGCTGGTCATATAATTAGAATATCATCAAAAAGTTGATTTATTTCCTTTATTCCATTCAAAAAGTGAAACTTGCATAATGTATACAGTCATTCCACACAGACAGATATAGTTCAAGTGTTCCTTTTAATTTTGATGATTATAACTGACAACTAATGAAAAGCTCAAAATCAGTATCTCAGAAAATCAGAATATAACTTAAGACCAATACAAAATAAGGATTTTTAGAAATGTTGGCCAACTGAAAATTATGAACATGAAAAGTATGAGCATGTACAGCACTCAATACTTAGTTGGGGCCCCTTTTGCCTGAATTACTGCAGCAATGCGGCGTGGCATGGAGTCAATCAGTCTGTGGCACTGCTCAGGTGTTATGAGAGCCCAGGTTGCTCTGATAGTGGCCTTCAGCTCTTCTGCATTGTTGGGTCTGGCGTATCGCATCTTCCTCTTCACAATACCCCATCGATTTTCTATATGGTTAAGGTCTTGTGAGTTTGCAGGCCAATTAAGAACAGGGATACCATGGTCCTTAAACCAAGTACTGGTAGCTTTGGCACTGTGTGCAGGTGCCAAGTCCTGTTGGAAAATTAAATCTGTATTTCCATAAAGTTGGTCAGCAGCAGGAAGCGCTCTAAAACGTCCTGGTAGACAGCTGCGTTAACCTTGGACCTCAGAAAACACTGTGGACCAACACCAGCAGATGACATGGCACCCCAAACCATCACTGACTGTGGAAACTTTACACTTGACTTCAAGCAACGTGGATTCTGTGCCTCTCCTCCGTTCCTCCAGACTCTGGGACCTTGATTTCCAAAGGAAATGCAACATTTACTTTAATCAGAGAACATAACTTTGGACCACTCTGCACCAGTCCAGTCCTTTTTGTCTTTAGCCCAGGCGAGACGCTTCTGACGCTGTGTCTTGTTCAAGAGTGGCTTGACACAAAGAATGCGACAGCTGAAACCCATGTCTTGCATACGTCTGTGCGTGGTGGTTCTTGAAGCACTGACTCCAGCTGCAGTCCACTCTTTGTGAATCTCCCCCACATTTTTGAATGGGTTTTGTTTCACAATCCTCTACAGGGTGTGGTTATCCCTATTGCTTGTACACTTTTTCCTACCACATCTTTTTCCTCCCTTCACCTCTCTATTAATGTGCTTGGACACAGAGCTCTGTGAACAGCCGGCCTCTTTATCAATGACCTTTTGTGTCTTGCCCTCCTTGTGCAAGGTGTCAATGGTCGTCTTTTGGACAGGCAGTGACAACATTCTATCACGCTAAAATGCAAAAGTACAGTAGATACAACTGCATTAACAATCATGTTTTAAATGCCCTATGTACAAATAATGGGTGACACGTCATTTAGATTAAAACATCTACAGACTGACACAGACATTCTACAGACCTTAGCAACCCTATATTGGTTTTGATCGTTTGTTTATAGTACGAACATACAGTATTTGATACACTGCTGATTTTGCAGGTTTTCCTACTTACAAAGCATGTAGAGGTCTGTACATTTTTACTATCGGTACACTTCAACAGTGAGAGATGGAATCTAAAACAAAAATCCAGAAAATAACGTGATTTTTAAATAATTAATTATCATTTTATTGAATTACATAAGTATTTGATCACCTACCAACCAGTAAGAATTCCAGCTATCACAGACCTGTTAGTTTTTCTTTAAGAAGCCCCCCTCTCCAGTCATTACCTGTATAAACTGCAACTGTTTGAACTTGTTACCTGTATAAAACAGACTCCAAACTCTCCAAAATGGCCAAGACCAGAGAGCTGTGTAAGGACATCAGGGATAAAATTGTAGGTCTGCACAAGGCTGGGCTACAGGACAATAGGCAAGTAGCTTGGAGAGAAGGCAACAATTGTTGCCATAATTATTAGGTCATGGATTAAAATTCTGCAGCACATACAATGTCCCCCTGCTCAAGCCAGCACATGTCCAGGCCCGTCCGAAGTTTGCCAATGACCATCTGGATGATCCAGAGGAGGAATGGGAGAAGGTCATGTGGTCTGATGAGTCAAAAATAGAGCTTTTGGATTTGGATTTTGGTTTTATGTTCCATCTCTCACAGTTGAAGTGTACCTATGATAGAGTACTAGATACTTAAGAGTGGTTTAGAATGGGAAGGATAGTAAGACAAACGTCTAATTTAAGCATAAGGAGATTACAAATCAATGCAAACCCTATAGATGGACTGGCGAGAAAGTTTATATTAGGGAATACTGTATGTCAGTCACTCAGATTAATTTATTTTAAACACTAATGTAAAACATTAACAGTAGATATCTACAGGTAATTTTTCCTTAGTTTGATGCAATTAGTTCAGTAAAAATCTTTCATATTGCCCCTATAATTTACCAGAGGCTTTCCCACAACTAAGTTCAATACTACAGACCAGATCTCAAGCAGAAAACTAAATTACAGACTCATAAAATGAACAGTCAAGACCTTTTCCCCCAAAAATTATACTATCCTTAAATCCTTTTGTTTGTGCAAACAAAACCGACTGAATATACTTTATGTACAGGGCTTTGCGTTATTCTGTTCATGAAGTGGGTTCATTGTGGTTAACATTACTTTTAGTAAGTAACACAAGCAAAAGGGGATCTGATGGTTCTTCAAACACGTGAGTAGTTGACTAATACAATCCATTCATGCATCTATCGATCCTTAAAGTTGACAAATTCATCAACAAGCTCTGTTTGTCAGAACCAAGCATGACAATAAAAAGAACCAGAGCAATGAAAACTAACTGGACACACCGCATGCCATGCAGACAGACATACCATAGAGACAGTCCCACAAAATATTTTTGACCAGCCTATCCTCTTAATGAGAGCAGAGCTTATCCACAGCCTTGTATCTGATTTGTTTGTGCCGTACAGCTAACTGCAAACATATCTGGATCCAGATTATGTGACCGGTCTATTTATCTTTATTACCCAATCACATCAGGAAAGCACACCTTACATTTTCAAAAACACAATTTCTCCACAAGTGTTTTTCTTACCCATGCCACGATATCTGGCCTGTATAGGAGAGCAGGGATCCATGAAGCTGGTCTGCTGCTCTATGAAGCCCTCGCAGGAAGCTGAGCTGGCCAAGCCAAGGCCAGGGCTATGCAACATGGAGGGGTTATTAACCAAGCCAGCTAGAGTAGGGAACCGTGACAACACCATCCGTCTAAAGAAAGCCAAGACAACAACACAGCGCTAGTGGACTGCGTCAAAAGCTGCGTAAAGAGAGCAGAGGTTTTTCGTGTTCCCAAAGACACAGAATCTACAAACTGGAGCCACAGTAATCCCTGCACGGCATCAAGTTATGTCTAACACCTGGCTCACCTGAACTGTGAACTTTGCATTTTATGTCTACTTGTCTTTGGGAAGCCAGCAGCTGGATCATAGCCAGGCATATTTGCAGCATTTGGGGTGAAGGGGGTAGACAAAACAAAGACTCATCTCAGGAACTCACCCCTACACTGAATCCTTTGTGCCTCAGAGCTGCCAGACTGGGATCTGGAGCAGGAACATCTCAGGTTTGTCAGTGTATGTTTCTGAGTGGGCATGTGTGTGTAGATATTTTGTGGTGGGTTGGGGGGGGTGATTTAGCATGACAGCATCTAAATATTTAATAATGACCAAATCATTACCATCCAACAATAGGATTCCAGGTTTAATTATATTTTTAACGGAACTGACCTAAAAGAAAAGAGAATGAGCCCAACCCTGCCTTGACGGCCAGTACTCACTGCAGGAGGTTGATGGGGAGGAAGGGGTTAAAGTTCTCCAAGCCATCAGCCTGCAATGCTGAGAGCAAAGAAGCAGCCAGATCATTGGTGGATGATGAGGCAGATGCCCCGTTGGATTGGCCGAAGATGGCTGTGCCCTCTGACCCGGTACTGTAGAGAGACAGCGAACTGGAAGACTTGGACACCGGCTGAGATGAGGACTGGTGACCGGCCTCTAAGGGGACAAATGAAAGATTGGATAGTAAGTGGCAGCATCACCCTGAATCACAAGTACAACTACAAGAGGACAAAATAACGGAAATATTATTATTAATATTAAGGACATAATAAGGATTAGGGCCATACATTGCCTTCAGAACCGCTCCAATTCTTCTTGGAATGCTGTGATTCTAGTCATGAAGTGTGTAATGTTGCACTCACATTTTTGCTTACCCTTAGAGAATTGGTACTATGGGTCCCATTTGTAAAGAAAACCTGAGTAAGCAGGTAAAACACATATGTTATTTATTAAGGGATTTGTATTATAGAGTCTGCCTACCCTTATTACATAGTGTGTATTGCCCCCTTTAGCATCAATGACAGCATGCAATCTTTCACAATAGTTTAAGGTGGTAAAGATGCCCATTCATCTTGGCAAATATCCTCAAGGTCATGTTATGTCTTTGGTCGTCTTGCATGAACTGCACGTTTGAGATCTCCCCAGAGTGGCTCAATGATATTAAGATCAGGAGACTGTGATGGCCACTCAAGCACTTTCACCTTTTTCTGATATAACCAATGGAGGGTCATCTTGGCCTTGTGCTTAGGGTCGATGTCATGCTGGTAAATCCAAAAGCGTTCCATGTGCTGCTTTTGTGCATAAGAATACAAATTGTCAGCCACTATTTACTGACAAACATTCTACATTCATCTTGCCAGCAAATTTCACAAGATTCCCCGTGCCTGTAGAGATCACACACCCACAAAACCTTAGTGAGCCACCATCATGCTTCATATTGGGGATAGTATACTATTCCCTACAGGCCTTGTTGACCCCTCTCCAAACATGGTGCTTATGGTTGTGACATGAAGCTCTATTTTGGCTTAGTCACTCCAAATTACAGTGCGTCAGAAGCTGTGAGGTGTGTATAGGTATTTTTTTTGGCATTGGTGCAATAAAGGCTTCTTTCTGGCAACTTGACAATGGAGCTCATTTTTGTTCAAGTATCATCGTATTGTGCTCCTTGAAACAAACACACCCTATTTTTCCAGAGCAGCCTGTATTGCCCGAGGTTACCTGTGTGTTTTTCTTTGTAAACTCGAACATATCTTCTGGCAGTACTGCCAGGCTTTGCTTTGATCCTTCAGCTCCCTCCACAGATTTTCTATGGGATTAAGGTCTGGAGACTGGCTAGGCCACTCCAGCACTCTAATGTGCTTCTTCTTGAGCCACTCCTTTGTTGCCTTGGCCATGTGTGTAGTTCCAGGCTGATTCATCACCATTCTCATGATCATTGCAACTCCACAAGGTGAGATCTTGCATGGAGCCCCAGACCGAGGTCTACAATCCTTGTGTAGGTCTACAATCTTGTCCTTGACATCCTTGGACAGCTCTTTGGTCTTGGCCATGGTGGAGAGTTTGGAATGTGATTGATTGATTGCTTCTGTTGACAAGTGTCTTTTATACAGTTAACAAGATGAGATTAGGAGCACTCCCTTTGAGTGTGTGCTCCTAATCTCAGCTTGTTACCTGTATAAAAGACACATGGGAGCCAGAAATCTTTCTGATTGAGATGGAATGAAATAAGTATTTCCCTCATTAAAATGCAAATCAATTCATAACATTTTTTAAATGCGTTTTTCTGGATTTTTTGTTATTTTGTCTCTAACTGTTCAAATAAACCTACCCTTAAAATTATAGACTGTTATTTTTTTTTCATTGGGCAAACATACAAAATCAGCAGAGGATCAAATACCTTTTTCCCTCACAATATATATGATCAGTCATATTTTCAATATCAATGCCAAAATTTCACAATTCTGGCTAGGTTATGCTAATTTTTGAGTATAACTGTATAGAGGGATATTGCACAATTCTTAAAGAAGAAATGCAAGGAGGAATTTTATCCTGGAACACTGGAAGGTAGTGAGGGAACAGTGTTGATACCGTAGATTGCACCTGGTCCTGTAAAATAGCGTCATATTCCTTGACCATTATACGACCATGCAGAGTAATCAACGGAAACAATTACTTCCACCAGATGGCTTCTCATACCATTACAGTTGGCAGCAGACACGGGCTGAAGGCATCCTTTGGTTTTCTCCAAACGAAAACCCCTCTCGATGTAGGAAATAAGGTGAGAGATTACTTATCGAAACCCCTTCGGTATGTTCTGATTGGTGACCACTGTTCCACTTTGCTGATGCAACTTGTTTGGCAAACGCTGTCATGATTTTTTTTAAGACTGTCCCCTTGACACATTGAATCATTGTGCACTTTTTGTGACCGACAGACCTATAATTCAGGCACCGGCTATCTGGCCCCTTTGGAACTGTGGTACTTGCCACATATTGCTTTGAAAATGTAAATATCAAAGTGTTAATTGTCAGATCTCTTTTATAGCTGACACATATGTACTGCTAATTGGAAATCAACCTAATGTGACCTCTAAAGTTACGTTTGCAATTATAATTTAGTTACTTCAAAGTTTGAGTCTGTTTCCATGAGGAGTTCCCGTTATTCTGTCCACCCCCTTTAAATTGGTGTTCAAACATTACAATTGAGAAATGCTATCCATACACGCTAAAACACAACAACGAAAAAAGGTGTTGGCTGGTATTACAAATATGTTGTAAAGACCAGCTGATCCTGTGACTCAAACATTCAGAAACACAACTATACCTTTTCGGTCCATTGCTCCTTTGTCTTGCTGCCTGTTGACAGCTCCTTTGAAAATCATGATCTGAGCTCTCTCCAGGTCTGTCAGGGCAACGCTCTGCTTGATTGGGCAAGGTCGAACAGCCCACTTCACCATGCTCCGCATCACAAACTGCAGCACAGACCTGGGAATAAACACAGTGGGAATCCTGTAACTCAGTGTTTCTGTGCCAGACGTGCCATTTCTTGGCCTTCTCAGCTATTTACAGTGCCTCGCAAAAGCACTCAAACCCCTGCCCAGTTCTGTTACTTTACGCAATTAAAAATAGTACATGAACAATTTGCGCTGTTGGATATTTTATGACAGTCAAAATCCATTTATGAAAGGAGTATTTGTAAGAAAAATACAAATTGGAAATATGTTAGATACTCAATCTCTGTGCAGTGGATGGTCCGAGTAGGTACAGATAAAAGTAAATGCCCAAATGAGGACACCGTTACATTACCATTTGGTAGTAACCAAGATAGCCACGCAATGCACATGCACCGCCAAGTTTCTACCAACTTGTTGCAAATTAGATGTTATTTACTTAATAGTCCTTGGCATATTCACTCAGTACAGCCTAGCAAACACGATGTAGCCCACAAAAACTCCTGAACATCGGAGCACAATGCACAGGAAGAGAGACAATATTCACATCCCACCGGATATTGTGAGGAAGCGTGGTGCCTTCCGGGCTGGGCTAATGCTAGCTCCCCAACAACCTTCACTACCCAGCCTTTATCTCGTTAACGTACGGTCACTGGCGAATAAGATGGACAAAATACAAATGAGAATCATCTCATAAATTTGGAGTGTGGATTGCAGCGTCATGATTTTAATGGAAATGTGCCTAAACAACACCATACCCAACAACACAATCGAGCTGGATGGCCGAGATGTCTTCAGAGCGGATTGGATTGAAATTGATTCCAGTAAAACTAGATGTGGTGCACTCTGCATATATGTCAACAAAACAAGGTGCACAAACACTAACTTAACCGGGAGTCACTGCTCAACCAATCAGGAATACCTGATGATTACATACAGACCTTTTAACTTGCCTCTGGAGTTTACATCTATGATTGTTAAGGCAGTCTACATACCCCCGGATGCTAATGCTAAGCTAGCAATGAAAAACCAGCAGGCAGCCATTAGCAAACAGCAGACAGAACAACCAGGTAAGGTTTTGGTGATTGTAGGGTATTTCTACCACGCGAAGTGTTTTTCCCAAATTCCACCAAAATGTCTCCTGCCTCACCAGAGTAGACAGTACACTGGACCATGTGTACACAAATATTGCATAGGCTTAAAAAGCCATCCCCCTCCCCTACTTGGCCATCTCTCACTACATTTACTGGCCAAGTATTTACGCCTCATCAAACATGTGAAACCATCAGTGACCATCAGTTAAAGTGTGGCCAGAAGGATCATACTCACTTCTACAGCACTGGGCATCAAGAGGCATCAAGATTTCTAAAAATGACCGAACTGCAGATCGAGGAACACTTCCACAACAACTCCGAACCTCGACGCAAGTGGCAGGGCATCCAAGCCATCACTGACTACCGGCCAAACAACCCTACCCCCACAGCCAGCGATGTCTCCGCCAGAGATGAGTGAAATAGGTTCTACGCATGCTTCGACAGGGACAACAAAGAGCCAGCCATTAAAGCTGAACTCTCCCCAAACCCCATGACCAGGGGATCAGCCCCTCTCTGCAACTGAACTTTGAACTTCCTAAACAACAGACTCCAGTAATCTAACCTGAACTCAGGTTAGATAACCTCACGTCCTCCACTCTGATCCTGATCACTGGTGTTCCATAAGGCTGTGAGCTGAGCGCTCTCCTATACTCCTTCTTCAACTGCAATCCTGTACACAGTTCCTACACCATCATCACATACACAGACAAAACCTGATTTGTGACAACGATGAGTCAGCCTACAGGGAAGAGGTCACGCCCCTGGCGGCATGGTGCGCGGACAACAACCTGGCCCCCAACGCAAAGAGAACCAATGAGCTAAATGTGGATTACTGGAAGCCTAAACACTACAGCCTCACCCCAGTCCTCATTGATGGTTCTGAGATGGAGCGTGTCCAGCTTTAAATTCCTTGTTGTCCATATAGCTGAGAAAGACCCCAGTCCTGTACGTTTTGAGGAGGCTGAAGAAAGACTGCCTCTCCACCAAGATCCTTGAACTTCTACCGCTGCCCACTCGAGAGCATTCTGACAAACTGCCCCCACAGTGTGGTTCAGCAGCTGCCCCATATCCGACGGGAAGGCCTTGCAACAGGTGGCGAAAACCAACCAGCACATCACTGGTGCCCAGCTTCTGGCAATCATAGAGTTTCAGCGGAAACGGACAATATCTAAGCGTTTGATTATTCTAGTGAGCACAGTTCAATAATCAGGAAGTGGAGGCTGCATCACACAACCTAGGTACTGGCAAGAAAAGGCTGTCTCTCAAAACTCACAGCTCAAACCGAGAT
Organism: Esox niger; assembly: GCA_016801105.1. Classification (NCBI taxonomy): domain Eukaryota; kingdom Metazoa; phylum Chordata; class Actinopteri; order Esociformes; family Esocidae; genus Esox; species Esox niger. The sequence continues at coordinate 28,744 of JACXGJ010001229.1, forward strand.
ACTTGTGAGAGAAAGCACAGAGGCCAACAACCACCTTTGAAAGGACTCAGAGTTCACTGGCCTGGAGCATAATGATGCAACGTTCAACCATTTCAACAGCCCTGCATAGCACTGGCTTGCACTGGAAGTAGCTAGAAAGAAGCTGTTTCTCAAAAACAACAATCTAAAAGCATGAGTGTTTAAATCACAATGTGGTAAATGGTTTTGTGGTAATAATATATAAAAACTTAAAGGGCTATGCAGCATAAACCTAACACTGCACTTGCCTCAAGATAAACAATCCCTACAGGGAAATGGTGGTGGCAGCGTCACGCTGTGGGGATGCTTGTTATCAGTACAGATTAGGCATCTTATTAGAATTGAATGAAAAGTCAGGAAAAAACTGCAAGAAAATTTGCGGGGGCAACTCACCTCTCAGAAGGACAATGATCTCAAGCACAAGCCCAAAGTGAAATGGTATTGGTTAAAGAACAAAGGTGAATATCTCACTCCCATTGACAATCTGTGGCGCTATTAGAATATAGTAATGCATAAGCATCATCACCCTAAACAACTGGGAGCAGATACGTCAAGAACAATGTCATTCCAACACGTGTAAAGCTAGTACATACATACCAAAATACTTAGCAATAAAACTGAAACTTACTGCAGCAAAAGGTGTCCCTACCAAATATAACTGTGTAGCGGTTGATGAATTATCCAAGCAACACATTTCTGTATTTTATTTGAGATATTTGCCAACATTAATTCCAATATTATGATAAAGGGGTCTGAATACTTTTGCAAGGCAATGCATGTATCTACTGATTATGAATTATATGAGTTTAATTGAGCATTAAGAAATAGGGGTTGAGGTTCATTTTCAAAGGCTAAGGGATGTTCATAGACAACTAACAACAGAGTACCTGAATTAGAGCCCTGGGCCATGGAAAATCGGCCTTATTGTGAAGAAAACCAAGAGGTGCATTTTTGCTTCATAAACAAGTTAACAACATACAGTCCCCTCCAAAAGTATTGGAACGACAAGGCAAATTCTTTTGTTTTTGTCAGTCACTGAAGACATTTGGGTTTAAGATCAAAAGATGAGTATGACACAAGAGTTCAGAATTTCAGCTTTCATATCCTGGTATTCAGTGCACAACAAAAACAAAGGAATTTGACTTACCGTTCCAATACTTTTGGAGGTGACTGTAATTGCCAGTGAAACAAAAGCGTAAAGACTGAGGTAGAGGCTTACATACAACAGTATTAAAGGCTCCACTAACCCAGTACATAATATAAACAAATGTACGATTGTGCAAAATATGTGTATAATATGTGTATAATGTAAAATAATCCCTCAAATTAAACCATTCAATAAACCTCAGTTCAGCAGCGTTACAGTCCTCTCCGGCCAGTGTGGGTGTTGAACCCGAGCCCCCCAGCTTTGCCCGATCAGGACTTGTACTACGTAGGCTGGCAGAAGAAGGGTCTTGATGCTTTGGCACCAGCAGCAGGTCAGTGAACTTCTCACAGCTAAGGATAACAGCCAGGGACTTCAATGCCCCCAGCAGAAGGTAGGAAACTCTGACAGCACGGAGCTCCAGGGAAAATGAATCTGGCTGCGGCTTGGTCTGCTGAGAGTTGGGGATCTGTGGGGCAGGGGATGGTGGGCAGTAGGACGAGGTACGGCCCTCTGGATCGTCACAGGAATCTGAGAGTGCTCTGGCTGGGGATGGATGATGGCCCCTCTCCATCTCTTCTTCCCTCTCCCCTATCTGCCCCAGGCCTCCCTCGATGTCGTCCATCATTACATGGGTGATGTGTTCATTCAGTCTATGCTCCAACTTGTTTTGGGGGAAGCTCCCTCCCTCTGAGGAGCAACATTTCCTGATTTTCCCTGTGCCTTTTCCTGCCACTCCATGCCAGCGGTTTTCCTCCTGCTCCTCTAGGAGACCGGTCAGGAAGATCAAGTCTAAGAGGACAGATGGTCTGAGGCCTCGGAATCGGCTGACATCACACTGGGGTACATCACAGGGCTCCAGCGAGGACAGAGGGATGTCGCTGGGTGACCAAGAATTCAGGAAGCTTTTGTTAGCAGTGGGAACCAGGACATGCAACAGACGGATGGTGTGAATGAAGACAAGGGGATGAAAACCAAGGAAAGGAAGAGAAACAAGAAAAGAAAAGGAAATAAAGAAAAAGAAAAAGTCAGAAGGGTGACTTGGTAAGTGAGGAAAAGAACAATGATTAAGACTGAACAGAAATTAACAGAAAGGAAAAGACAGACATGCAATACTGAAGAGAGGGCTAAGGACCAAAGGAGTAAAAAATCTATAATTGATAGTATGATGAAAGACCACAGTAGAATCGAAGTGTGCACTATGCACAAGATTATTAACAAAAATGTTTGTGTGTGTGCGCATTTGCAATAAATGGCTTTGCACAGCAGTTTAGGATGCGTGTCTAAGTGTGTGGCAATACCTGACAGAGAGGTCAGACTCTTCCCACTGTAGCTTGGCCATGGGATTTCCTTCCTTCAGCACCCCCAGCAGAGTGGCCCTTCTCCCACTAGGTTTGTGCAGGCAAGGCCCCCCTGCCCGGAGCCCGCTGTCCACTCCTCCGATCAGAGCAAGTACTGGCCACACCTCAGTGCATAGAGAAACGAGCTGGGTCTCAGAGAGGCCGGACGGTCCATTCAGCAAGTTCCCTGGGCCTGGAGACTCCTCTCCAACCCCGCTACCAGCATGCTCTTTATCCTTCCCAACAACTCCTTTAGGGCTCAAGCCTGCCGTATAAAGAGCGAGCGAGGGTGTAAAAATCTGTTAAATTGGCTACACAGCCCTCCAGAAATTGCTGATGGGAGGTAAAAAAAGTGTATTTTACATACTGAAGTACTGTCCTGAAAGTGCAGAAGGTTCAGGAAGCTTGTGAAAAATAAATCAGCACCCACTTCGCTTGATATTTCATATGCAACGGTTGCAAAAGTAAGTAAAGGTAGCTAAAGTAAACTTGGGACTGAACTTCCTACGTAGGGATGGTGTTTACCAAAAGTAAAATGCCTTTATAGGAGGGGGGGAGATTAGCTGGAATAAAATATGAAATTGTTGTATTTCACTTCTCTTCCACATGGGAAAAAATTCCCAAGTGTAGCACATTTAAGTGCCTTGTGTTGTATTGCATTAAAAAAGTATTCAACCCATTCCCTATATGTTACACACATTTGTTGTAACACTGATTCACTAATCATGGGCTGGAGTCAAAACAGATTTCACACCACCTGAATAACTCAAATACATGGAAAGGCAAGGTGTCCCTGAATGGGGGGATGCTCAATAAATGACTGAGTGCTTAAATGTGCAACACATGGGATTGATCAGCAATGTGATAGATAGGTGTGTAACACTCCTTAAACAATAGGAGATGGGCTTTAATCAGTATGCTCAACTAAAAACGAACTGATTATTTTAAAATAAATACAAATATATAAAAGATCAGCAGCTGACCATATTTGAACGTTCCCAGGCCTCCCTCCTTCATGAGTGGTCCAATGAGTTCCAGCCGTTTCTGCATGTGCTGGTTGATATGCAGCGTCCACTGGCCATCACCCTGGTGCAGCTTGCGTAAGAGCTGAACTGTTGCCTCAAGGAGCACGGTGGTGCGGGGGGAACACAAGGGCTCACCGGGTAGGAGGTCACAAGGCATGCCTCTCATCTGAAGGTCACACAGCGCCACCTAGAGGTAGTGCAAGTCTTTCATTCTAAATATTGTTCCCCTTTTACATTGTCATTTAAGCAGACATTTTCATATATTCTTCGTACTATTTTCCATGGGAATTAAACCTACAACCCTGCAGTTTTAAGTGCTGTGATCTACATTGGAACACTAATTACAAAAGTCAGTGCCGCAGTCAAGGGTCAGACTATCTTGAAAGCACTTAATACAGAAAACAGCTTAAAAACCCTTAACAGGAAACAGTTGAGAACCAGCATCTCAGACTAGAGAAAACTATGACCAACCTTTTCCCCAGGGTTGCTGCTGTAGAATAACACACAAGGGTACAACTCCATGGCATCAACCCCTTCAAAAGCCAGTTTTGGGTCCTGCCAAAGAAATACAGAAAATGTATTAATAAGCCACAATGTTATGCGATTTTTGGAGTAGCTAGGCACAGCTTTTAGCCATGGCATATTGGCCATATACCACAAACCATTGGCAATATACCACAGACCAATATCCCAGAGGATACATTCTGAGGGCTTTGTCAGACCAAATTTCAAATGGATTTGTAATATACACTTTTAGAACACCCCCAATTTTTCGAGTCCAGTAAATAACATGAAATGGTACAAAGGTAAGTGGTAAACTGACAGCATGAAAAACTTTTACCAAAAACTGAAAAATAAGGTACATTTCAGTTATAAAAAGTAATGGGTCAAAAACGTAGCTGTTACACATCAAATTAAGTCTTGAAAGTTAATTCTAACAATTCCTACAGTACAAGTGTGCCAACCTTTGCTGAGTAGTTACAAACCCTTTCTCTGTATAAAAGCAGTGTTGGAGAAATCCAAGGTGTCAGTGAGTATATTTTCATATGCCATCAAAAGGCACTTGTAAACCTGAGCAAAATCTAACAGGAAGAGATGTGACAAACCACAATTAGATCCGAAATGGACTGTATAACAGCAGATTTTAAGATATGGAGGGACGATTATCGACATTGTCCGACAAAGTGGCCTCGCTACAGATAGCTGTAACCTGCCTTCAAAGACAAGTCGATTAACTGACAGAAAATAACGCAGAATGAGAAGGAAGAATATAGAAATAGTTGGCATAAAAGAAAAAACTGTCTCAAACTCTCCCACAGAAGACTCCAAATTCCTTACTGCGATACTGCAGTAGACCATGAAAATCAATTGATCGCACTGCAGCCTTGCCCAATGGAAACCAGGAGACAGGCCGCGGGGCATCATTGCTAAGCTACATTATAATTGGGAAGCTGCAAAGATCCTGAGAAGAGGCCGAGACTCAGCAACAATGGAAGAATATTCCCCAACTACACCAACGTCGCCAAGGCCAGACCTGCTTTGATGGATGTGAGAAAGATGCTACAAGGACGGCAGGAGGTTCACTACGGTCTGACCTTCAATGTCAGATCGCGGATTTCATATAAAAATGAGGACGAATTTCTGGATCCCGTAAAGGCTCTGGAATATGTACAGAAGATACGTGAGACGATTGTGTATGCTAACGGAATACACTCCCCCTACCCACACAAAGAATACTAAACACATGCAAATATAAACAGTAATACACTTTGAATGGTGTAATGTGTGCCAGTTATAAATACGGCCTATTAAGGTTGGATATTTTAGTGACTACACCAAATGCACCAAGGATCTTTGTATGTAAATTACACCATGAGTCACTCACTTCGTTTGAATATTTCACTCTTTATCAATTCCATGACGCCCAAAGGTATGTTACTAAATGGGTTACCATAATTTGGATAAGTTGTTTGTGGGATACCTTTACATTTCATATGCCATTAGGCTTAATTATTATGAATGGAGGAAGCTCTGCAGGAGTCAGACTAATACCTAACATTTCTTATATCTTGACATGCTAACGTACAGTGGAATTCAAACTAGACTGTGCCCTTTGCTGCCTGGGTCTAAGCCTCACCATTATGGTACATATGAGAGTAAGCTTACGTTTAATTTGTTTTTCTGTTTTACTAGTTCTGATCCCACTGTTCCCCCAGGATCCTTTGTTAAAAATAAGAACACGACCATCACACAATTTATTTATCCAGGCCCTCAAAGTGCCGTCTTTGAAAGTAGGAATTAATGGTACAACTGCATTCAGTACGTTATGTACACTCACCTAAAGGATTATTAGGAACACCATACTAATACTGTGTTTGACCCCCTTCCACCTTCAGAACTGCCTTAATTCTACGTGGCATGCTGAAAGCATTCTTGAGAAATGTTGGCCCATACTGATAGGATAGCATCTAGCAGTTTTTTGGGATGCACATCCAGGGAACGAAGCACCCGTTCCACCACATCCCAAAGATGCTCTGTTGGGTTGAGATCTGGTGACTGTGGGGGCCATTTTAGTACAGTGAACTCATTGTCATGTTCAAGAAACCAATCTGAAATGATTCGAGCTTTGTGACATGGTGCATTATCCTGCTGGAAGTAGCCATCGGAGGATGGGTACATGGTGGCCATAAAGGGATGGACATGGTCAGAAACAATGCTCAGGTAGGCCGTGGCATTAAAACGATGCCCAATTGGCACTAAGGGGCCTAAAGTGTGCCAATAAAACATCCCCCACACCATTACACCACCACCAGCAGCCTGCATAGTGGTAACAAGGCATGATGGATTCATGTTCTCATTCTGTTTATGCCAAATTCTGACTCTACCAACTGAATGTCTCAACAAAAATCGAGACTCATCAGACCAGGCAACATTTTTCCAGTCTTCAACTGTCCAATTTAGGTTAGCTCTTGCAAATGGTAGCCTCTTTTTCCTATTTGTAGTGGAGATGAGTGATACCGGTGATAAGTTATAAATACAAAAACAAGTTAACTTCACACCGACATTAATACAAAAAGTCAATGAAGGGAAAAAGGTTCTGGTAAATGAATCAATTGATGGCATTAAAGTAATCTTTCTAAATGTATATGCGCTGAATGAAGATGATCCTGGATGTATCAAAACAATCTTCAGCAGTATAATACAGCATAGCACTGGGTTAGTATTGATGGGAGGGGATTTAAACTGTGTTTTGTCAAAACGAATAGATCAACAGTCCGCATCAGAAGCTCCCCTTTCCAAAATGTGTCCAATTGAATTGGATATAGCGGATGTCTACAGAAGTACATTTTCAAGGAATACATACTACTCATGTAGACATGCATCCTATTCTAGGATTGATTAGGCCGGCGGCGGTGACCGCTGGGCAGAATGAGGGGCCAGCGGGGACGACCGCTGGCTGCGGCTCCTGGGCAGCAGGGGGCGCTGGCTGCGGCTCCTGGGCAGCAGGGAGCGTATCCACCACTGGTGCCTCGGGGACCTGGGAAGATGGTATTCCCTAGGTCCCTGGTGAGAACTGGTACGGCGGGTGGTTGAACCCGGGACAGTCCTCACACCTTCTGGTGTCCGGTTCCCGCACACACTCCCAATCCCTGATGGCCATCTGGATGACGGTCTCTACGCTTCCGTGCAGCATTCCCCCCACTAAAATTTTGGGGTTGTTTTTCTGCCGGTTTGCGCCTTCGCCTCCTTCGTTTTCCCCTTTGGGGTTGCTGCTGTGCCGGCCAGGAGAACAGCAGGAGATAGGGATTTCCCTCCTCGTCGGGGTCCCCGTCAGGCCAGGAGTGCAGTGGGTGACGGTAGGGGTATGCCTCCTCGGTGTCTCTATCCGGCCAACAATGGAGTTTCCCTACCGTCCAACTGTGCTGCGCTTTTATGTGGTCCTTTAGTGGGTCAGTCATTCGGTCAGAGCCGGGGTGTAGTGGTGGAGAGGACGGACCAGGCGCAGAAAGAGGATTGCAGTTGATGCTAATCTTTATTCAAAGGAACACTGAGCACTGCAAAAACAAACTTAATGAAAAAAAAGGTTGATACAAAAATGAGACACTCACCTGACAACTGAGGGGAGCAGAGCAGAAACATTTAAACACATACAAATGGCTAAATTGGGACCTGGTGTAAGTGATGATTGAAGACAAGACCAATGAAGGGGACCGGGATGAGTTCATGACTGTTTGGAAAACCGGAAGAGCGGGAGATGGCGGAGCTGTCTGTCACCTCACCATCACACATAGAAATACTGCCTATTACTATATCAGACCATTCACCCTTCAACAAAGTATTACTTTAAGGGAATGCACACTTATGCAACCAGGATTTTGTGAATTATTTATTTATTCCCCTTAAAGATTTCAGTTTATTTTTCAATGGCATTGTTCACGTTATAGGTCACATTAAAAGTGGAAAAAGTTCTGACATGATTTATCTGCCATTTTAACAGGGGTGTGTAGACTTTTTATATCCACTGTACATCGGAGGACGCATCATTTCATTTTCATGCACTAGAAAAGAGAAAAGGATGCCAAACAGCGGGAAATTGAGGATAAAATAAGGGATCAAGAAAAACCACATAAAAAGGACTGCCGAAACAAACATCGCAACCCATAGAGAACCGAACAGCTTACTAACGAAGATCGAAAGAAGCCTGAGATTCACTAATCAGCAATATTACAAATATGGTAACAGAGCAAGTATATTATTAGCAAATAAATAGAAAAAAAACTGCAATCATCTAGAATAGTGCAGAAAATAAAGTCTAAGAACTCCAAATTCCTCACCAAACCAGATGAACTAGCAGAATTGTTCACAGAGTTTTACAAATCCTTGTATAAGTACTCAGACACTTGCTTTGAGTATATAGAACTTTAAACATTCCTGAAAAACATAATTGACAGAATCATTGGCTAAGGAATTAGCAAAAGCCCAGGACCAGATGGATTTATTAATGAGTTTTACAAAAACTTCAAAGACATGTTATATCCCCTTTTTTAAAAGCATACCAACATGCATTTGATATTAAGGTTATGTCCCCTTCATGGAAAGAGGCAACCATAGTGGTAATACATAAAGAGGGTAAAGACCCTACTGCGACAATATCACTACTGAATGGAGACTTACACATTTTAACAGCAATTTTGGCTATACAGGTTGGTAAGATCATCACCCAAATTATCCATCCTGACCATACTGGTTTGATTAATGGAAGAAACTATGGAGATAATATCCCAAGACTACTTAACAGTGTCCCAACAAGAAGATAAAGGAAAAGAGCCAAGGATCCTGTCATATGATGCTCAAAAAGCCTTTGATTGCATCTAGGCAATACTTATTTCAGACACTGAAATGGTTTAATTTCTCCATAAATTTGATGCAAATACTCAATTCAGATCTGCAAGCTGCTGTTAAATGTTAATGGGTATAAATGGAGAACACTTTCACTAGAACGTGGATGTAGACAGGGCTGCTCTCTATTGGCCCTCCTGTTTGCAATTAGTATTGAGCCAGTAGCACAGCTTATTAGAGATGATACTGACATAATAGGGATAGATATAAGGAAGAGCATACATTTTCTCTCTATGCAGATTTTTTATATTTACCAGAACCACCAACAACAATACCTTGCTTAAAATAACTTATATTCCAATATGGATATTACTCGGGACACAAAATGTATGTGAAGAAAACAGAAGCCATTGACATTAATGCTACAATACCACAAAATACTCTACTCAACAGTGGGTTTAAATGGCCGAAAGATGGCATTAAATATCTTGGTATACACATCCCCAAATCTTTACAAAATCTTCCCAATGCTAATTATAATAAAATAATTAAGCGTATGTCACGGGTACAGGTGGGGATCCAAACGCGGACAGGGAGCAGGAGGGAAAAGGGCAGGTAGAGTGTACAGGGATGGGAGGTAAGGCGTCTAATGAAACGGCGGCGAAGGGGCAGACGAGCGATAGGCAGAGTAGTCAGGGATGGGCAGAGAGTTGGTACACGGGCTGGCGGCAGAAGTACAATCAGGGAACAGGCAGAGTGGTCGGGGACAGGCGAGAGGTCAGAATACCAGCGGACTACAGAAGTACAGGCAAGGCTCAGGCAGAATGGTCGCGAACGGGCAAGGGGTCGGTGCACGGATAGGCAGGACGAGAAACTGGAGAACGCGAGATTTGGTATGTAAACATGAACCATTGATCTGGCAGGGGAGAAGTGGCAGGGAGGTGTACTTGTATGCTTGGTGATGAGGTGACTGGGGACAGGTGTGTGATTTGGTGATTGGTGACAGGTGTGTGATTAGGTGCGCACTGAGACTCTGGAGCGCGGGCGCCCTCTGCTGCGCGCTTGCGGAGGCGGGGACGTGACAGCGTATTAGTAATGATACAGATCGGTGGGCCACACGAGCTCTGTCCTTACCAGGCCTATTGAAAGCATAAGAATTAATGTCTTGCCCAGGCTGCTTTATCTGATCCAAATGATACCTATTGAAGTTACAAAATCAACTTTTGAAAATCTGGATTAATTGATTTATCAGTATATTTGGAAAAGGAAATGCCCAAGAAACAGGCTTAAAACATTACAGCTACCAAAACGAGACAGGGGACTTACCCTTACCTCAAATATTTATTTTGGGCTACACAGATGAGGCCCTTGATAATGTAGACTCAGAGGAGCACATAGACATCATGGCTCAATATAGAAAGACGCTTATGCCCAGAACAAGTATTTGATACACTGCTGATTTAGCAGGTTTTCCTACTTACAAAGCATGTAGAGGTCTTTAATGTTTACCATAGGTACACTTCAACTTTGAGAGACGGAATCTAAAACAAAAATTCTTACTGGTTGGTAGGTGATCAAATACTTATGTCATGCAATAAAATACAAATTAATCATTTAATACTCATACAATGTGATTTTCTGGATTTTTGTTTTAGATTCCATCTCTCACAGTTGAAGTGTACCTATGATAAAAATTACAGACCTCTACATGCTTTGTAAGTAGGAATACCTGCAAAATCAGCAGTGTATTAAATACTTGTTCTCCCCACTATATAATATGAACAATTCAATTGAAAAACAAACTGAAATCTTTGAGGATAAAGTTTATAAAAATCACAACCTGCATAAGTGTACACAACCTCTTATAACTGGGGATGATGCTGTATTCAGAACTAGCCAATCACATTCAATCTCATGTTAAACAGAAGTCATTACACACCTGCCATCATTTAAATTGACTCTGAAAAATTGCAAAAACATTTCAGCGGTTCTAGTAAGATGTTCCTGACATTTTCTTAGTTGCATCTCAGAGCAAAAGCCATGGTCTGCAGAGAGCTTCCAAAGCATCAGAGGGATCTAATTGTTGAAAGATATCAGTCAGGAAAAGGGTACAAAATAATTTCCAAAGCATTAGATATACCATGGAACACAGTGAAGACACTCATCATCAAGTGGAGAAAATATGGCACAACTGAGACATTACCAAGAACTGGACGTACCTCCAAAATTTATGAAAAGACTAGATGAAAACTGGTCCGGGGGGCTTCCAAGAGGCTTACAGCAACATTAAAGGAGATGCAGGAATGTCTGGCAAGTACTGGCTATGTGCTACATGTGACAACAATCACCTGCATTCTTCATATGAATGGGCTATGGTGTAGGGTGGCAAGACGGAAGCCTTTTCTTGCAAAGAAAAATATCCAGGCCCGACTAAAGTTGGCGAAAACAAACATCAAGTCTCCCAAAAGAATGTAGGAAAATGTGTTATGGTCTGATGAAACCAAGGTTGAACTTTTTCAACCATAATTCCAAAAGATATGTTTGGCAAAAAAATCACCCAAAGAACATCATACCCACAGTGAAGCATGGTGGTGGCAGCATCATGCTTTGGTGCTTTTTTTCTTCAGCTGAAACCGGGGCCTTAGTCAGGGTGGAGGGAATTAAGAACAGTTCCAAATACCTGGTAATTTTGGCACAAAACCTTCAGCTTTCCATTAGAAAGATGAAGAAGGACATCAATGACCCAAAGCACACATTGAAATCCACAAAAGCATGGCTACACCAGAAGAAGATTAACGTTTTGGAATGGCCCAGCCAGAGCCCAGACCTGAATCTGTGAGGGATTTTTCAGTAAAATGCATTCATTTCCTTATACTTAACAATTTTTATGTGCATGCATAATCACGTGTTTTATGATAAATATGAATGTGCAATCCATACACACAGACAATGAGTTTTTGAAAAAGTAATTTACACACACAGGAAATGACTTCTTGAATGAGGCAAATTGCACACAGACAAGTTTTAAGTTCTTCATTATATATGTACCTTGTTCTGAAAAACTGTCATGATTGTGATGTGTGAAAGTTTTGTATAAAAGCCAGGGTTCGGACTTAGATCATTAGGGGTGTATCTGCAGAAGGACCTGGCTTTACTGTATTTTTATGATTTTCATTAAAGTCTACTGGATTCACAAATTCCTGAGTTGAAGTGCATTTGTTTTAGAAAGAGTGGACTTGATCTACGACAAATCCAATTGAACATTTGTGGGGTGATCGGAAGAGGGCTGTGCGCAGGAAATATCCTTACACTCTGACAGATTTGGAGTGCTTTTGCAAATAGGAGTGGGCAAACATTGCCACGTCAAGATGTGCCACGCTAATGGACTCCTACCAAAAAGACTGAGTGCTGTAATAAAATCAATAGGTGCTTCAACAAAGTTTTAGTTTAAGGGTGTTCAGACTGATGCAAACAGTTTATTGTGAGTGTTTATTTTTCCCCCTCAAAGATTTCAGTTCGGTTTTCAATTTAATTGCTCATGTTATAGGTCACACTAAAGTTGGAAAACGTTCTGACACGATTTATCTTTGTCAATACTTTTTACATCACAAACACCTGGCATTTTAACAAGGGTGTGTAGACTTTTTATATCCACTGTATATCACATCTCTTCCTTGTGTAACTATTATCTTATTTTGATGCTCTTGTTGTGCACTACCTCAACATTTAGAATTCAATGTATAGAATGTATAGTTGCAGCTGAAAAAGAAAGTGTCTTTACTGTATATGAAGATATGTTTTGACACTGTTCAAAACTGAATAAAAACAAAGTTAAAAAAAAGACACGTTTCTGAGAGTCAACAGCTTGTGTGATTGGCAGCCCACAGGACAACAGCTTCAAGCACAGCTTAATACTAGATGAAGTAAGTCTCTGTTTCAACTGCGAAGAGAAGACTTTGAGCTGCAGGTTTGACAGGGCGCGCTACATTAAGAAAGCCACTGCTAACATGGCAAAATAACAAAAAGTGGCTTGTCTGGGCGATGAAGCACCACCAGAAATCTTCGGTTCATCATACAGGGCTTTTGTACAGCGTTGAGTAGGCGAAAGTTTGACACCAACTGTCAAACATGGAGAAGGAAGCGTGATGGTGTGGAGTCCTTATGCTGGATCCAGGGTCAGCGACTTGCACAGAGTAAGAGGCACCCTCAAGCAAAACGTCTAACAGAGCATATTTGCAGTACCATGCAATACACTCAGTTGTACGCTTATTTGGTAGGGTTCTTCCTACAACAAGATAATGACCCAAAACACCTCCAGACTGTCAGAACTCCATTAGAAGAAAAGAATAAGATAGTAGACAGTCTCCAGACGTCCCACTGGATTGGGATGAAGTGGGCAGAAAAGTGAAAGCAAAGTAACCAACAAGTGCAACACATTTGTTAGAAATTCTGCAACAGTGATGGGAAGAACAAAATATAATTTGCTGTCTTGCCAGGTGGGCTCTCATGGCCACTGGGATGCCCTCCCTCCAATGCCATTTGGGGGTGGAGTCACTGGCTTGTTGTTGTCTCTCTGTTTCGCACTTGTGCAATTGGGCTGTGCTCTGCTGGCAATACTCGGCCCTCATTCAGGATGATTGCGGTTGGTGGGTGTCCCTTTGATTGATGCTTGGCAATGTGGGTGGATTGATTTCCTGCCCGTTGGGCCCTGTCCGGGGCCTCCTTCGGATAGGGCCACAGTGTCACTGGACCACCCTGTCTCAGCCCCAACGTCTTACTCTGCTATATTATTGTGCTGGGTGAGTAGGGTCAACATTTTCAGTTTTCTGTCGTTTTAAACTTAGGAGGACATGAGGTCAACCCACACCTGCGGAGTACCAGGCTTGATTCGTTGTGATCCCTGTCCGAAGTCCTACTGGTTGACGATACCTGCCAATTTCAGCTTTCACTCTGCTGACCCCCCCCCGTCTGTCCCTGTCATTGTACATTTGGTTATGCCTCTGATCTAGACTAGGTTTAAATAGACTCTGGGCTTAGCCCACATGCATTGAACTATTACAATTTGGACTCTTAGTATGTTAACCCAGCACAGCCAGAAGAGGACTGGTCACCCCTCAGAGCCTGGTTCCTCTCTAGGTTTCTTCCTAAATTTCAGCAGAGTTTTTCCTAGCCACTGAAGTTCATTACTATTGTTTGCTCCCTGGGGTTTAAGGCTGGGTGTTTTGTGAAAGCACTTTGTGACAACTGCTGATGTAAAAAGTAAAATAAATTTGATTGATTGATTTCTGTTTTGGTTCATGAGCACAACATACACAATTACTGGCTTAATTTATACACAAACTGTAGTGCACTCTATAATTATACAGCCCCTAATTATTAACTTTTTATTAATGGCTTTTTTTAAATGAATGAAACTAAAGTCAAACCCTGGTCAGAGTCAAACCTTGTTGTTCTTGGCAAAGGAGATTGTCCTGGCCTCCATGTCCAGGATGCAAGTGATGGTGTCCCCCTGAGTAAAGGACGGCAGCGCTCGTCCCAGCTCCCCTCCGTGGTATAGGCTGCCGCTATAGGCCCGGTATAGCCACATGTCAGTGGTGGTGCGGTGGTTGTAGTCTCGGATGGGCCATCGTGACACCCCGATACAAGTGCCTTCATTGCCTTTGTTCTCTTTGGTGATGCAGAACTGGAGTGCAAAGGGGAGAGGGCAAGTAGATACGGAATTGTCAACCAATGGAATTTGGATACTACTACATAGCCCAATAATAAATCAGTAACTTGCTGAACAAATTGCTAACTCTTAAATGATTTTGAACGCCTAAGATCATAAATGACTGCATTGCAACTGATCTGCCAAATAACTTATTGGAAACATCTCTTAATAGCTGCTCATCATTTGATTGAGATATGCAATTCTGCCTCTGACTTCGCTCACCCCCACAAACATAGGGATCTGCTTTGCCCCAATATTACAATTTTTGTAATTTAGTGTTATACAGGAGCAATAATCCTTAACTGTCTTTCTGAAGGGCAGAACTACACATTTGTCCTTACTGGCTATAAATCTAGCAACCTTTCAGTTACTGCCCAATGCTGTCTTACTGAAGCTAGCCTTAACGCTAAGCTATCCCAAATGAAGCACCATGATGTTAATGAGTTAACAACTAGGTGGGAGTCATCCATTCCAGACGTGTTTTATATGTTTCTGGACATTAATTTTCCAGGCATGTCAGTCAATATCCCCCAACACAGACATTTCACAACCTGTCCTCACCTTCCATATGAAGCATCCAGATGTGATGGCGGTAGTCGCAAGGCCATAGCCTTTTCCCCCTGACCCATGAGACAGGATGTTACCACTCTCCAGTGAACAACAGATAAGCTTGTAGGGGTCAAAAGAGAAATCCCCAATAGGAATGCACTCATCATCACTTCCTGGGTCCTGGAATACATGACAAATGCCATCAGTATAGCTTTTATATTGAAACTTGCTATATAGCATATATTATGTGTTTTTGTTACAATATGGGTTTGGGCAAACACATAACCATGGCCATAGGGTGGACTTGGTTTGTATCCTTGGTGTCAGCATATACTCTGTGGAATTATTGGATATGACTAAATACAGGGGTGTCGGTCTTGTGGGCTATTTTCTTTTTCTTTATATATAGACATGTGATTCAGAAACACTATCTCTTTTCATGTTTATGCTGATGACACAGATGTACCTCCCTGTCAGATACACAGATCCTAGAATGCTGAGTTCTCCTACCGACAGCCTTTGTGATGTCAAAAATCTGATGTAAAATGATGTCCTCCAGCTGCACTCTGACAAAACAGAGATCCTGGTCATTGGGTCCCAGCGAATGGCAAAGCAAATATAGCCATCTGCTGGTTCCCTAATGGACAGTAACTTAAGTTTCGAACAGCACACCACAAAACCTGTGCAATATTTTTTTTACCATCTTAGAAATATATAACACATATGATCTATATTAACTTAAGACCGTTTTACATGCTTTTATCTCATCACGCCTCGATTACTGCAACAGTCTTTTTACTTGTTTGACCAAAAAATCTATTGATCCGACTCCAGACGGTACAGAACGCAGCTGCCAGACTTTTAACCAGAACCAAGAAACATGATCACATCCCCTGTTTTGGCTTCATTGCTACTAAAACATACTGGCTCCCAGTATGATTTAGAATAGACTTAAACATTTTATTGATTACTTTTAGGGCTCTTCACGGGCTCTCTCCGTGTTATGTCTCTCTCCTTTTAGTCCCATATGCACCGGCAAATACCATTAAGTCCTCAGGCAGAGGTCTGTTGTCTGTTCCAGAGTCTCGACTGAAAACTAAAGGGGACAGAACATTTGCAATCAGGGCCACGAGGCTCTGGAACAGCATGCCCGAGGACATCGGATCAGCTGAGTCAATTAATTATCTTAAGTCCCTTCTTAAAAGCCTTTCCTGATTTTAGCTGACTTTCTTTTTTCTATTAAGTGTATTTTAATTTCTTAAGTAGTCTTGCTTTCATCACATATCTTTTTATTTGCTTTATATGTATTGTCTTTGCAATGTGCTCTATGAATAAAGACGCTCTATAAATAAAGATCATCATTATTATTATTAATACATGGCTCAGTTCTAAGAGAGAACATAGTCACAGTTGATTTCTCTGTATAAATAAAACCTTTTTTTTTAAATGGTAAGGTCATACATTTTGCCAAAGGCGAGTGTGGGATCCAAACCCATGAACTTGGGCACTTAGCTGCCAACTAGAACTTAGTCAACAAAATGTCTGCAGAACTCATTGTAAGTCTGGATACCCTTTTTGAGTTCAATGAAGTCTCTCCTGGGTTATTCATCACAGCCAACGTTTCCTCCCACATGAACATAGATAGAAGCCCGAACAACTGATCAACAATCTGCAGAGAAAATAGAGAAAATGTATGAGAAAATGTAATTATTCATAAAGTACATGTTTAAATAGGTACATACCAATACAGGTAGAGATTAAAGTTCAGTACTCAGTCTCATTCACCTGCTGAATCTGTGCTGGATCAGAACAGGCAGGTAGCAGACCCTCCAATATATGGAAGGTTAGCAGTTTGATTCTTAAGTTGCGGAACCACGGACAACCTAAGGGAAACAGGACATAATTCTCTTTGGGGATCAATAATAATATTCTACTCATACGTATTCTATGTGTTACTATTGAGAACTCATCTATTAACCTGTGGCAAATAATCATTTTCAATGACACACAAAATACCAAAAATCTGTAAACCAGAAAAGGAACCAGGTTAGCCTAGTTCTGGCGGCCCGCGGTTAAAAATGATGAATGTTGTTGTCCCTGGCTGGTTTCGATCTGCGGTTTTCTGTGGCAGACAGTGTCTTTAACAATCACGCAATTTAAACAGCTGGAATGTAACTTTTACCTCAGCCATCACATTTTTGCTGAAATAACATGGACAACAGAACATTTATGAATGGAAGTAAAGTGTACTCTTGCACAAATATTACTGTAGATGGCTAGTCAATAGCAATATAATACCTATACTGAAAACAATGACTCCAATCACTCCACGGTTGGCTCATTTTGTTAGAAAACAAAACATGTATAAAAGGGTCAAATAATATAATTACTCTTTAAACATATATGAGATTCATGGTATACAGTGTATATATGCAGTTGTGCTCATAAGTTTGCATACCCTGGCAGAAGTTGTGACATGCTAGCATTGATTTTGAAAATATGACCATTGAAGCCATTTATTATTACATAATTGTTTGGCTCCTTTTTAAATCATAATGATAACAGAAATCGCCCAAATGACCCTGATCAAAAGTTGCCATACCCTTGTGTGTCTGTAACAAGGCCAAACATTAAAGGTGACACACACAGGTTGACAAGGCAATTAAAGTAACATTTTAAAATTGCAATTAGTGTCTGTAAATAAACAGTCAATGAGTTTGTCAGCTCTCATGTGGATGCACTGAGGAGGCTAGATACTGTGGGATCTGAGCATTAACAATTACAATATGAATGTATGTTTCATTGGAAGTGAAAGTGCCTAGATAATGAGAGTAACAGAAACTTCTCTGTTTAGATCCTCCCTGTAGGTTGTGCTCGGATAACCACAGGAATGTTTACATTGACCATTTGTGATGGGGGTTACTGTCTTAGCTTTGCTAGGTAAACACACCCCTCAATGTATATATCAGCTTGTAACCAACATTACAGTGAGAAGAGAGAGATTGAGCTTGTAACATCATGTGCTGATAGACTATCAAATGCTGCAATAAACAACTGAATTACTCTCTCCCTAGACAACCGAGTACGCAAATAATTATTACAACCAGTATAAAAAATAGCTGATTTCTCACATCACTTATGCGCTGATGAGTTAATTAATGCATGCCGGGCACGCCAATTGAGATAAACTAGATTTACTGGCGAAATCTGGAATATGGGTAAGTGCGGCAGTAAACCATTGATTGTCCCTTGCAGATACGTTGGACCGGCAGAGATAATGAATGATAGATATGGTGTTTGGACTTAGGAACAATGATATCTCTGGGGGTTTTGGGGATTTCCGAAGAATGGCAGCTTTGGCCAAAGACAGTTGCATGGGTTGAAAGAGAAGTTGGAGGAATACGAGCAGGGGAAATCAAGAAAATAAGCGATTCTCCTTGGGAACAGTGTAAGGTGAGACAGATTGCATTCTGCTCCCAAATTTACAAAAACATGTGAAGGAGCATTGCATGGCTTTGGACGAGGGCCGAATGGAACTCGTTTGGCCATATAACAAGCACACTGAAAAAGTCTAGGAGGGCCAAGAAGACAAGAAGACGATAAGGGAGAACGGGAGATGAAATTATATAGGGCCCATCTAGGTTCCTACAGCGGCTACCACCAAGGAGGTTGACAACGTGCTAGAGCTAGAGGACGAACACAGGCTCGAGGCAGGGGTTATACTGACCGCTCCAATTCGGACAATGCCTGCCTCCGTTGTGGTTTGTTTGAACATTGGATTCACGATTGTCCTGAAAAGGACAAAAGAGAACATGGCCAAAGGAATTTTAATTCCGGTGGATTTACCATGAATAATCCAAGAGGAACACATAGGAATTGAAGGTCAGAGGGGGCAGGAGAGGACAAATCTACCGGTGAGATCAATATATTACATGACCCCGCATATATTGATGTCATGCAGGCGCTTAATGTACAAGTATTCAGAGAACACAGAGTACCAAATTAAACCCACAATGTTTCTTACAATTAATGGTAAATAAATAGCATTTTTGGTTGATTCAGGATATTCTGTCCTTAGAGCCTAGGAATGGGACCCACTTCCGAAATTGAGTTGTAGAACTATAATTACGGTAGTGGCTACTGGAGGACAAACCACTGAGCGATTTGCTACACCTTTGTCGGTTATAGACGACGAGGGTCAGCGTTACCAAAAACATTCATTTCTGTTTTCAAAGTGTTGTCCAGCTAATTTGTTAGCCAGGGATTACACTAGAATGTTCTGACAAAGGCATGCAAATTAAACATACTGTTTCCCAAATGGTTCAAAACTGTGTGCAGTTTTTTGATTATTGTTATTCATGAGATTTAGAAAGAACAGGGCCTAGAGCTGTTTCACATTAGTTGGTAAATAAGGCTAGGAATAGAGTAGAAACAGGCTCGGACCAGTTTACAGATATGGGCGACTTGCGTTGCTCGGCGAAGGTTTCAGAAACTCAAGATGTTGGTTTTGAGAAATTGTGGTTTGAAGATGGTAAAAGTGATTTTTTGATGGGTGAATATGTATACTGGTCTTCAGAAGGTTTTTGTGCATAGTCTGTGCGAAACGTGAGAGTGGTGTCTCGCTTTTTCAAGTGGAGGGGTCGGACCCCCATGTCTCCCTCGCTAAACCTGTGTTTGGTACGTGGGAAAGCTTGGGTCCTTGGGTGAGGAGGTGCAGTGAAGTAGTGGACTGGGATCCCTTGTCACATGGTGGGAGTGGAATTTTGGTGGGACTGGGTCCGTCAGGTCTTTGCAGTCCAGGTGGCTGCGCCAGATCCTAGGTTAGCGGAATCCTAGGTTCCACTCCCCCAGTGGGCACAGCATAAATATGATTTTGGGTTAATAAATAATACGCAGCCTCTTGTAGTTACAACTAGAGGGCCCCATAAACCATGCCAGGCTCAATACCCACTGAAAGCAGAGGCTATTGAAGGGATAGCTCCCATGTTCAAGGCATTGTTAGAGAAAGGCATAATTGTTCCATGTCCAAACAGCCCCTGTCGCACTCCTATTTTCCCAGTGAAGAAAGCCAAAGTTGTTGGACAACCTGTGGTTTGGTTATTTGTACACGATCTTAAAAAAGTTAACGAGGCAGTATATGCGCGTGCATCGATTGTACCTGATCCATTTACAATCATGACCCAAGTGCCGTGCAATAGTC
This sequence comes from Esox niger, assembly GCA_016801105.1. Taxonomy (NCBI): domain Eukaryota; kingdom Metazoa; phylum Chordata; class Actinopteri; order Esociformes; family Esocidae; genus Esox; species Esox niger. The sequence continues at coordinate 49,070 of JACXGJ010001229.1, forward strand.
AGTTTTTCTCTGTGGTCGACCTTGCCAACGCATTTTTTTATATTCCTTTGCACAAGGATTCACAATATCGATTTGCATTTGAATTCTCTGGCCACTAATACATGTGCACGAGATTGTCTCAAGGTTATTGTGAATCTCCTGCCGTGTTTGCGTCCACGCTAAAAGATTAATTGGAAGGGTTCCAATTTAAACATGGCAGCACCCTCTGGTGTGTTATCAGCCACTCGAGCTAAGAGTTCCTCAATCTGTTTTGTTAGAACACAAAACTAGTCATCTGTCAGGTGCTAGATTTCTGCATTACCATAACGTTTTGCTGTCGTTACCCAATGTCACAGTTGAAAGGAGGTATGTTCTACGGAGGTATATGGCGAGCCGCACGACTGCCTTTCTGCTATCAATCAACAATTGACCCCTCGTGATGACTTGTCTGATGAACCTCTTCCCAATAGTGACTTTGTTTTTTATGTTGATGGGTCTGCTAATAAATCTCCTACTTCCACCATCAATAATGTGGGTTATGCCATTGTCACTGATCATGATGTGGTTGAGGGTCACTGACTGCCACACCATCTTTCCACTCAGGCTGCGGAGCTGTTTGCTCTCACTCGAGCTTGCATCCTTGCTGAGAGTCAAAGTGTTACCATATACACAGACTGTAGATATGCTTTTGGTGTTGTGCATGACTTTGGTACATTGTGGAAAATGCAGGGGTTCATTACTTCTTCTGGTGCACAGATCCAACATGGCCAACTTACTCATAACATGTTGGAAGCTGTCTTGTTACCTAAGGAAGTGGCCATATGCAAATATGAGGCACACACTGCAGGCAGGGATGCTGTTTCCCTTGGTAAAGCTGCTGCTCAGGCCCCCCTTTACTCTGCCCTGCACATGACTCATCGGACCCCTACGGTCCACCTCTCTGACCTTGTTGAAGTGCAATCTCAGGCTTCACCTAAAAAGAGAACTGCCTGGAAAAAAGCAGGGGAATCCTATGTGAATACTGTTTGGATAAGACCAAATGGTAACCCTTGTTTACCAAAACGTCTGTTTAATTTCCATGCGGTGCCTTCACATGGAAAATATCACGCTTCAAAAGGGGGGATGGTAAATATGGTAAACAAGTACTGGTATACACAGGGCTTTACGAATTATGCTCAATATTTTTGTTCAAAGTGCCTGGTATGTGTGAGGTTTAATGTAGGTCGGGAACAAGTAGCCCCCCAGTCCACCCCTTTGACCATGTGATGATGGATTTTATTGAGTTGAACCCATGTGAGGGAAATACTGTATTGTGTTTGTTGACATATTTTCTAAATGGATTGAGGCTTTCCCGGCTGGGAAGGCTTATGCATCAGCAGTTGCTAAGGCACTATTGACTGAAATCATACCCAGATGGGGAATTCCTAAGAAACTGTGAGGTAACAATGGATCACATTTTGTGAACGGAGCCATTGAGAAGATGTCTGAGTACCTAGGAGTTGATCTGAAGACTCCCACAGAGTGGAGGGGCAGTGGAGAGAAAATTGAACAATTAAAATGAAACTCAAAGTTGGGTGAAGAGACAGGGCTGAACTGGGTTAAATCAATCAATTAATCAATCAATCAAATTTATTTTCTAAAGCCCTTTTTACATCAGCAGTTGTCACAAAGTGCTTCCACAAAATACCTGACCTTAAACCCCAGGGAGCAAACAACAATTGTGATGAGCTTCAGTAGCTAGGAAAAACTTCCTAAGAGGGACAAATTTAAGAAGAAACCTAGAGAGGAACCAGGCTCTGAGGGGTGCCCAGTCCTCTTCTGGCTGTGCTGGGTTAACATACTAAGAGTCCAAATTGTAATAGTTCAATGCATGTGGGCTAAGCCCAGAGTCTATTTAAACCTAGTCCAGATCGGAGGCATAACCGGATGGACAAGGACAGGGGGAGGGGGGGTCAGCAGAGAGGCAGCTGAAATTGTCAGGTATTTTCCTGATCTGCAACACAACCAGGAGGACTCTGGACAGGGACGGCAACGAGTCAAGCCTGGTACTCCGCAGGTGTTAGGAGGGCATGAGGTCTTAACCAAGTTTAAAACAACAGAAAACATGGCAAATTTAAACCCTACTCCCCCAGCACAATAATATAGCAGCGTAAGACATTGGGGCTGAGACAGGGGGGTCCAGTGACACTGTGGCCCTATCCGGAGGATGGTAGGTAGGAAATCAATCCACCCACATTGCCAAGCATCAACCAAAGGGATGCCCACCAACCGCAACCATCCTGAATGAGGGCTGAGTATTGCCAGCAGAGCACAGCCCAATTGAACAAGGGCGCAACAGAGAGACAACAAGCCAGTGACTCCGCCCCGAAATGGCATTGGAGGGAGGGCATCCCAGTGGCGATGAGAGCCCACCGGCCAAGACAGCAAGGGTGGACAGTATCAGGCCTTTCTGGTCACCTTCATGCCCCTGGGCCAGACTACACATAATCATAGACCAGGCTGAAGAGATGAGTCTTTAGTAGACGCTTGAAGGTTTACACTGAGTCTGCATTTTTTATTTTGATTGGCAAATCATTCCAAAGTAGTGAAGCTCTATCAGAGAAAGCCCTGCCTCCGGCTGTTTGTCTAGATATTTTAGGTAAAGTTAAAAGGCCTGCATCTTGTGATCTAAGGTTACGTGCAGGGATGTATGGCTGGATCATTTCAGTGAGATAAGTAGGAGCAAGTCCATGAATTGATTTATAGGATAACAATAAAACAATAAAAAAGTCAGCCCTAACCCTAACAGGCAGCCAATGTAAAGAGGCTAGTACTGGAGTAGTGTGTTCAAATTTTTTTGTTCTAGTTAGGATTCTAGAAGCAGTGTGCAGCATTAATTGAAGTTTATTTATTGATTTATCAGGGTAACCGGAAAAAATATTATTGCAGTAATCTAATCTTGATGTAACAGTTTTTGATAGAAAATTTCTGATTTTTGCAATGTTTTGAAGATGAAAATAAGCAACTCTTGAGATATATTTTATATGTTCATCAAAGGTGAGGTCAGGGTCGAGGGTTACGTCGAGATTTCTTACAGTTTTTTGGGATACAACCACGCAGCCATCCAGGATCACAGTGAGATCTGCCAATAAGAGTCTTTGTTTCTTGGGTCCTAAAACGAGCATTTCTGTTATTCTTGAGATTAAAAGCAGGAAGTACTCAGTCATCCACTTCCTAATATCTGAAACACATGTTCTAAAGTAGCTAATTTGGGGGATTCTCCATGCTTCATCGAAATATATAACTGTGTACCATCAGCATAGCAGTGAAAATTGACATTATGATTTCGGATTACATCTCCAAGAGGCAGGATATATAGTGAGAACAATAAAGGAGTTCATCAAAAGAGTTCATGTATTCATTACAGCTAAAGTGAAGACCCACTTCACTTGTTGAGCGTTGCTTTTTAGTTAACTTTGCAACTGTATCAAAGAGAAATTTTGGATTGTTTTTGTTCACCTCAATCGGGTTGGAGAAATACGCTGATCGAGCAGATGTGAGTGCTTTTCGGTATTTAAGTGTGCTGTCTATCCAGAGTAGTCTGAATACTTCCAACTTGGTGGAGCGCCACTTTCATTCCAATTTTCTGGAGGCTAGCTTTAGTGCTCTAGTATTCACTGTGTAACAGGGAGCAAGTGTCTTGTTCCGTAATTCTTTTGTTTTAAGTGGTGGAACAATATCTAAAGTATTTCGCAGTGTTGAGTTCATATCCTGGATTAGATCGTTCGCAGATTTATTTTCTTTGTCACTGATGAGCAAGCTTGGAAGAATATCAAGAAATCTATTTGTAGTCCGAGAATTTATAGTGCGGCTTTAGAAACTCATTTTTTGCGGAGCGAGTGGACTTCTTGTTTTTATGGTAAATGTAATAAGACAGTGATCCGATATTCCAGGATTTACGGGGGAAATTATTAGATCTAAAATATCGATTTCTCTTGACAAGACTAAATCTAAGGTATGATTGTGGCTGTGCGTTGGACCTGAGACATGTTGGATAAAACCCATTGAGTCAAATATCGCTTCAAAGGCTTTGTGAAGAGGGTCGTTTGACTTTTCACTAAGAATATTGAAATCGCCAAAAATTAGAATACAATCTGCCATAACTACAAGGTTAGACAAGAACTCTGGAAACTCATTGAGGAACATTGTATATGGCCCGGGCTGCCTGTAAATAGTAGCTATGTAAAACAATTTATCAGCCTGGTTAACTTTCATGAGCAAAACTTCAAAAGAAAGAAAACCAGTGATGTGTTTATGAGTAAATTTATATTTACTGTCGTAGATATTAGCAACACCCCCTCCTTTTCGGGATGCACGGGGGATATGATCACTAATATAGCCAGGAGGAGAGGCCTCATTTAGGGCAGTAAATTTATCAGGCTTCAGCCATGTTTCACATTATCCAAAAACATCAAGTTTATGATCAGAGATCAATTCATTTACTGCAATTTCCTTTGGAGCAAGGGACCTAACATCTAGGAGTCCCATTTTGAGATGCTAGGTAATATAGTCATTCTAATTTGTGACCGAGGTGGAGGAAGGTTTTATCTTAATAAGGTTGCTATTGTTAGCACTTCCTTGTTTAACGTTTCTCAGCCTGGAACGAGTCAGAGTCGCAATAGGCAACGCTGTACTAACTACTCTGGCTATGCTGTCGGCAGAATCCACTATGCTAGCAGGCTGGCTAACAGCCTGCAGCCTGTCCTGCAACCTATCTCATGGTGAGGCTAGAGGAGTGAGACTCAGGTCAATGTTCCAAGATAAAAGAAGAGCACCACTCCAGCTTGGATGAAGTCCGTCGCTCTTCAGCAGGTCAGGCCTGACCCTATTTCTGGAGTCCCAAAAAGAGAGACAGTTATCTACAAACTCTACCTCCTGCGACGGGCAGAACTCCGTTTTCAGCCAGCGATTGAGTTGGGCGAGTCTGCTGTAGAGCTCGTCACTACTCCTAGCTGGGAGGGGGCCAGAGACAATTACTCAATGCCGAAACATCTTTCTAGCTAGTTTACACGCTGATTCTATGTTCTGCTCCGTAACCTCTGACTGTTTCATCCTCGTTGGTGCCAACATGAATAACAATATCTCTGTACTCTCTATACTTGCCAATTTTAGATTTCGCTAGCACCAACCCCAGATTTGCGGCTACGTCGGTGGCTCTGCCCCCGGTAAACAGTGTACGATCGCTGGCTGATTCTTTAGTCTAATACTGCGGGTAATGGAGTCGCCAAAGACTAAAGTGCTCAGTTTATCAGGGCCACCGGTAGAAAATGCCTGTCGATCATTTCCCTCCGAAGACGGCTCAGGTCTTGACTCCGACTCCAGTGGAGAAAACCTGCTGAAAATCTCAGTCGGCTCTAGCAGCGACCCAGGTTTAACTGGTCGATGGCATTTCTTCCCAGTGACCAAGAGAATGTTCTTGCCTGGCTGCGGGAGCTGTGCCGGGGGGCTAACAACACGATTGTTTCTTCCTGGTGGCACAGACGTAGTTTTTTCCATTTCTACACTAACATAATCCTTGCCTGACATTTGCGTCTGAAGCAGAGCCTCTAACTCTGCTATCTTTAACTGAAGACGACAGTTCTCCTTCGTGAAATAGCTACAACAAGTGCAGTGAAAAGGCATAATAATGGTACTTAGCTTCGGGTAGGTAACTGCAAGCAGCATACAGCATGTCAACAGTCCCACAATGCAGCGGGACTAGCACTTCCCCTTGTGCTTACATACATGAGAGGAAGTCCTAGGGTGAAAACAGGCCTCTCCCCTCATGAGGTCATCACTGGAAGACCAATGAACACAGGCCTAGGTGCCCCCACTCATACAGACCATGTGAATGATACAATGTTAACATACTGCACAAATCTGTCAAGGGTTCTGAACAACATTCACAGGAGTGTGAGAGCTGCTCTACCAACTTCCATTGAAGGCCCGCTGTACTACATCGAGCCTGGGGATTGGATAGTCATCAAGGACTGCAAGAGAAAGCACCAGTGAAAGCCACGCTGGTTGGGTCCATACCAAGTCCAATTGGTAACTCAGTCTGCTGTCAATGTTGCTGATCGCGGAACATGGGTCCACGCCACACACTGTTAGAAGACTCCAGCATTAAAAGATACGGCGAAATAATAGGTCAATTGAAGTTACCTAAGAGCGGTGTGGGTTGTGGTGCTAGTAACCATTAACTCTGACACAGCCTGCGACCATGGAGCCAGAGAGACAAGGACTATGGAACCCCTTCAGGTGGACCAGAGGAATGAGATGCACCATCAGGTGCCGACTGACGTTGTCATATCAATAGTGTGGATTTTCAAACTGCACTATGATGATCATGGACAGATTGTAAATATGACACATAATGAAGCTAGGAAAGAGACAATTGTACACCATGAGAAAAGGCCCGAATGACAAATACAGACAGGGCCAAAATTTGAACAGAATATGTTAATCTCTTGTGACATGATTAACTGTCCCCTATATAGGGATTGCTATGTACTGACAAGCCCAGTGTTGAAGGACAAGAAGTGGTATTGGACTCACAAAAATACGGGAGGGAGCACTATGTTCCCCTCATACTATTTCCACAACCATATTGTGGGGGATAATTCTATAAAATGCATAAATAACCTTATACTTATGAAAATATTAATATGCAATGTATAATCATGTAGTTTTATCAGAAACATATTAACGTGGAATCCCCACTCACAGTAAATGACTTCTGCGATAGGACGAATTACACATACAGATAATGTTTATGTTCATCATAATATATGTGTCTTATGCTGAGAGATGGTCATGAGCAGGAAATTACCTTGAGCCCAGA
>JACXGJ010001229.1:56007-90030 GCA_016801105.1 Esox niger
GGCATTTCTAAAGTTTACTGCCTTTGTATCCACTGTTGGGGTGTCCAGAGTGTGGCCCATGAGCTGGTCATAAAGTGTACTCTGTGATAAGAGATGACCTGAGTGTGGCCCATGAGCTTAACGTAGCACTTACATGGTGGACAGTGATGGACATGACCCAAGTATGAACCATAAGGAGGATGTGAATTACTGTCGCAAATTACGAGCATTCAGGGAGGTAGAAGATAAGAAGCGCACCCCACTCAGGGGGGTTGCAAACCAGACAAAGTCAGATGGCGTAATGTGTGAAAGTTCTGTATAAAAGCCATGGTCCGGACTTAGATCATTAGAGGTGTATCTGCAGAAGGACCTGGCCTTAATGTCTGTCATTATTGTATGATTTTCATTAAAGTCTATTGGATTCACAAAGTCAAACTGCATTTGTTTTTAGTAAAGAGTGGTTGATATTCCACGACAATATGAAGGGGTGGAGATGTCATGACAATTATTATACTGTTAACACTTCCAAACCTCTAGGAGTTATCCAGGATTACTGGTGTTTCAGTGCTGATGGCGACAACATCCATTGCAGACCACCAGAGCACCTGACACCTGCTATGATAGGGCCCATGACAGTCGCATGTACTACTGTAGTTCTTACTCTTGCTCCATGTCGTCCTAAGCCAGGTAGAGTAAGGAGAGCACTGTTAAAGCCAGACAACATAGCCCTTAGGATAATGTTTGGTTATGAAAAACACAAGAACATGACTTACTGTTGGATTTGTCAACACATACCAATATCCTCACTTTCCCCTATGTTAACCCCTATCCCATTTTCAGTAGCTGACTGGCAGGAGCACGGTTGGATGGAGGTGGCAGCACAAGTGACAATGCCAGATAAGGACCAGCCAAGCGAAGCCAACTTAAATTTGGTCAATATGGTGATAGTAGAATTTAACAAAAGCAGTCGTCCTCTAGAGGTGAATATATCCACATTATATAGGTTAACCTACACCGAGCAAATAGGAGCACGTGGCTATACTGTAAGGATGCTAATGACCCTGGTGCAGACAGACTGTTGCACTATGGAGGATGAGGCCAGATCAGGTATAACCTGTAATCTCTAATCTTCAGATTTTTCTATTCGTATTAATGCGGTGGTTAACTATATCCCATGGGAAACAATTGCAGAATTGTTCCACTACTGCCATATCTGAGAAGCTCAGTTTGTGTGATTGTGCCCAGACTTGGTCACCAATACTTGTTAATGAATTGCATGATGTCTCACCTTGTATTACCGATGCTTCAGAAGCCACAAGGAGTTTAGCACATAATGATTGTTCCACCACGACTCAAAACAACATCACTGCTCTAGGAGCTTTGCCGGAGCAGGTCTATATAGTCTGTGGCGGGAAAGCATACAGTTGCATTCCTAGAGACGCCATTGGGGTGTACTACATGGCACATTTGGCCCCTCTGATTAGGCAACCATTTTCGTAAACTGTTGGGACTTAAAAACTTTGCCATCAGACCTAGAAGAACAACTGCTCCCTTTTACTCTGACAATGTTCCTCAACTCTGATAATTGGTTTGTCTAACAGGGCAATAATCAATGCCACAAATGCCACAAAAGAAGATGGATGGTCACAAGCCATCAAACAAAGCCGAGCTACTTAAATGTTTGTGCCAGAACTGGCATCTAGACTGGTGGAGAGCATGCCAAGACTCATAAAAGCTGTGATTTAAAAACAAGGCTATCCCACCAAACATTGATTACTGAACTACTCCTAAGTTAAAACATTGGTATTATCTTGAGACAAAATTGGAACATCTGAGGGGAATCGAACCAGGGTGAAAACATTTAAGGACAGGGACAATCACACAGACACAGGGCTTGCTGGTAGTCAGTCCACCTCCATTTAGTCTCCAAAGGCAACATTTATCACAGCAATTACATGTGTACTTTTGTACAAAGATACAGTAAATGGTCATCCACACATTAACAGTTGAATAGCTAACCCCTACCCAATGTGAACTACGACAAAATCAATACCATTTTCTGAATTCCAAATTGCATACTGCATACTTCAAACTATAAGTATGTACTTTCCAGATTTTGGTGAAGTACATACTGTTTTGTACATAGTAAGCTAGTATGCCAGTATTGAGACCAATTGTGATATTCTACCTCGTCTCGACATTTGATCATTTTGTCACATATTATTAACATCACGCCAAGTTTGAATATTTAGTGTGACACAATTAATCATTGTGTTAAACTGTTTCTAATTAAGATTACTTCCACCACAAATAGAATCCGAAATATATGGCTTTTATAAGCTGATAATAAGTCTACTGCAATCTAATTATTATTTGGAATAATCATAAGAATTAAGCAATTCCTAGCAAGACTGAAAATGAACAGCGTTAATTTTTCTTTAACTCGTGAATGAAATTCTTGAATAACTATCAATATAGGTGAACATAACTGACTTTTTCATCAAGAGAAAAAAGAGAATTGTGGAAACCCCTCCTATTTTACTACAAAAAAGGTTGTGGTCGATTTTACCCCAAAAAGCAAGCACTTCTAAAATCCAACAAAATTATTGCAATATAACCATAAACAGCTTTCTTTTAGGCTTACTGTAAAGTAACTGAAGGTTGTAGCCAGATATGTTTTTGACCATTCTGAACAAATGCTAATGCGTAATGTGTTGTCTGCAGCGAGCCTCGATCACTGGTCGCTTGTGTGGAAGGCTGCGTCTCAAACCACTACGATATTTAACATGGGGTAGTCAGTCAGTCACTCACTCAGTAAGAGACGTTTGCTCTTCTGGGCAGGCTCTACTTGTGGTCTGGTAAAAACATATAATGAGGGGAACAATTTATTTGATATTCTGCTGAATTTGTATATTTGCCCTTTGACAAAGAAAGTATCAGTCTATACTTTTCATGGTAGGTTTATATAAAAGTGAGAGAAAATAACAAAAAAATCCATAAGATTCCAAAGGTATTGGAACGGCAAAGCAAAATCCTTAGTTTTTTGTTGGACATTTGGGATTAAGACCATATGAATTGTATGAGGCAAGAGTTCAGAATTTCAGTTTAATGCCCTGGTATTCACATCTAGATGTGTTAAACAACTTAGGACATATCACCGTTAGTATTATACCACAGCATTTTTAGGTGAGCAAAAATAATGGAACAACTAATCTTAAAGTAAATAACATTTAATATTTGGTGGCATTACCTTTGCTTGCAATGACTGCCTCAAGCCTGCGACCCATCGACATCACCAAACTGTTGCATTCTTCATTTGTGATGCTATTCCAGGCTTTTACCGTGGCTTCTTTAAGTTCTTGTTTGTTTCAGGGTGTTTCTCCCTTCAGTCTCCTTAAGGAGGTGAAATGCATGCTCTATTGGGTTAAGATCAGGTGATTGACATGGCCAGTCTAAAACCTTTCACTTTTCTCCTGATGAAGTCCTTTGTTTTGTTGGCAGTGTGCTTTGGGTCATTGTCCTGCTGCATGATAAATATCCTTGAATGCATTTCTCCGTAAATTGTCAGACAACATTTTTCTGTACACTTCTGAATTAATTCTGCTGCTACCATCATCAGTTACATCATCAATAAATATTAATGAGCCAGTTCCAGAAGCAGCCATGCATGCCTAAGCCATGACCACGCTTCATAGATGAGCTTGTATGCTTCGGATCATAAGCACTTCCTTTCTTTCTCCACACTGGCCTTTCCATCACTTTGGTAGAGATACATCTTGATCTCATCAGTCCGTAAGATTGTGTTCCAGAACCTTTGTGGCTAAGTTCTGTACTTCTTTGCAAATTTCAATCTGGGCTTCCGATTCTTACTGCTGATCAGTGGTTTGCATCTTGTGTTGTGGCCTCTATATTTCTGCTCTCTGAGTCTTCATCGAACAGTGGATTGTGATACCTTCACCCCTGCAATGTGGAGGTCGTTGGTGATGTCACTTACAGATTTTGGGGGGTTTTCTCACGAAATGTCTGTCATCGACTACTGTTGTTTTCCTTGACCGACCTGGTCGACGTCTGTTGCTCAATACACCAGTAGCTTCTTTTGTTTTCAGGACATTCCAGATTGTTGTGCTTGCTATGCCCAATGTTGGTCCAATGGCTCTGGTCGATTTTCCTTCTTATCTCAGCTTGACAAGGGCTTGCTTTTCTCCCATAGACAGCTCTCTGGTCTTTATGTTGGTTTATTCTCTTTAACAAGAAATGCAGTATATAGGTTTATAGGTATGGAAACTTAGACTAGTCATGCAGAGCTATTTTATGTTAGAACAATCAACCTAAAAGCAACACCTGGGCAACAAGAAACATCTGTCAGTCAAAAACTTTTGTTCCAAAACTCTTGCTCACTTGAAAAATGGGTGGGTTCAATCAAAAGGTGGTATGTCCTGAGTTGTTTAACACATATAGATGTGAATAGCAGGAAATGAAAGCTGAAATTCTGAACTCTTGTCTCATACTCATCTTTTGATCTTAAACCCAAATGTCTTCAGTGAACAACAAAAACAAAGGAATTTGCCTTACCGTTCCAATGTATTTGGAGGGGACTGTATACACGATTAAACCTGGAATAATTAACTGTTATGCTAATGACTGAAGGAGTTTTGCTTGATAAATTGCGAAAATTAACCAGCTTCCACAAACTCAACTCGCCTTGTTTAGAGGAGGAGAAATGCTGCCTATGACCCCAAGAACAACCCACCGTCAAACACTGAGGTGGAAACATTATGCTTTGAGGGTGTTTTCCTGCTTAAAAGACAGGACAACTTCACCACTTCAAACGGACGATGGACGAGGCTATGTAACGTCAAATCTGTGGTGAGAACCTCCTTCCCTCAGCCAGGGCATTGCAAATGGGTCTTGGATGGGTATGCCAGCATGACAATAACCCAAAACACATGGCCAAGGCAACAAAGTAATGGCTCAAGAAGAAGCACATTAAGGTCCTGGAGTGGCCTAGCCAGTCTCCAGACCATAATCCCATAAAAAAATCTGTGGAGGGAGCTGAAGGTTCGAGTTGCCAAACGTCAGCCTCAGAACCGTAATGACTTGGAGAAGATCTGCAAAGAGGAGTGGGACAAAGAAATTTGGGGCAAATCTGGTGGCCACTTACAAGAAATGACTGACCTTTGTGATTGCCAACAAGGGTTTTGCCACCAAGTACTAAGTCAAGTTTTGCAGAGGGTTCGAATAATTATTTCTCTCATTAAAATGCAAATCAATTCAAAACTTTTTTGACATATGTTTTTCTGGATTTTTTTGTTGTTGTTCTATCACTGTTCAAATAAACCTACCATTACAATTATAGACTGATAATTTCTTTGTCAGAGGGTAAACTTACAAAATCAGCAAGGATCAAATACTTTTATCAGTTTTTGTATGTTTCACAGTCTTAACTTCTTATTTCATTTAAATTATTATAGACTTAAGTCATTGAGCAACATTTTCACTGGACTTTTATTAAATTTTTTATTTTCATATTGGTTCCCTTTGTAGGATCCAGACCCACAACACCATTCTCTCCCAAAAGAGCAACACTTAAGAACACACCAGGAAAGGTATTTGTTTACTGCATTAGTTCCATACCTGAACAGCACTTGTGTGAGATGATGGTCATGAGTGGATCAACCCACTTGACGAAGGTAGAAAACCTCTTGGTAACCCTTAGGGACAGGATTCGCCTCAGAAATACCAAGAAGTCAGCGAGTTGAGACTCCACAACCCTACTGCCCAGTACCACCTCCATACCTACAGTACAGAAATTGATGTTTTTGTATATCAGAATGAAACCCTTCATTCATTTTATTTTCTATTCACAGTCAAGCGATCAACAAATTCCACTCACTAGAGGATACTTATCAGAACCTTGTTGGATGGTTCTAATGCTAATCTTGTAGAAATAGACAATAGGTCCAATTAATCTTTTGGTTTGCAAATGCTTAAGCATGGAATACTAATATTGTCTTAAAGTTTTTATTATTGAAGCTAGCCCTAATCCCTTCTCACCCTCTATCTTGGTCCTCTTGGTGTAGGTGTCCTGGTCTGGTTCTTCAGCTTTGCTCCTCTCCAGTGCTTCCTGCTGGTGGACCATGTGTAACAAGGACTTAAGTTGCTCACACATCACATCCATCAGGGCCTGGGACACGTCCAGAGGCAGAGAGTCTTCACATGAACTGGGCAATACAGACAAAATAAATTCACAGTCAACAGACTAAATGATCTAGATAAAGATAAACTTGAATGATACATGTATGTACACATACCACATGTTCTATACTACCCTTCAAACAACTAAAGCTGCGTTTCCACCGCAGAAACTATACCCAGGAACTAGGACCCTTTCCAAGAACTCACTGCATTTCCACCGCAGAAACCAGGGTCTAGAACCAGGATCTACATTTTACCCCCAAAACTGTCCCTGCTAGGAGATAGGACTTTCCCAGAGTACCAGAATTTTTGGGGTGGAGCTTGCTGTGATTATGGTGCTGTACATTTCTGATTGGTCGAGTAGTAGAGGAGTTTACTTGCGTAAGTTTTCAACTGCCATTTTTAAATGTCTGCAGCTGTCCTTAGCGTAATGAAGGAGTTAATTGTGCTTACAAACAGAATATATTTTTTATGGAGAAGAAATCGAACAACAGATGGACCGACAACAAAGTCCAGGCCTTACTGTGTTTATGATGAGGACCAATACAGCGGGAATTGGAAACGGCAATCCATAACAATAAAGTGTGAAAAAACCATTCAAGTTAAGTGAGTTGAACATTTTTCACCCCGGAAAAAAATTAAAACAAGTTTACAAGATCGAGAATCACAACAACAGAAGCGGCTCTGACCAGCGGGGCAAGTGGTTTGACCGTCTAGATGTGTTGCTGGGTCACTAGCAACACATTGTCGCAACTCTTGTCTCGGCTGCTGCGTTGTTGGAAGCCAGAACGGAAGCCACAGAAACTGGATAATTTGTCGGTTTAAGGTATATCACAATGTTTCACATGATGCATGTTAAATGCTACAAATATATCATGCTAGTTTAGCTAACATCCTCCTATAATCAGTCACCACCTATTTTTTATAGTTATGCATGGAAGTTAAATACTTACAAAAAATAATATATGGAAATGTAAGTTGCAAATCGTGAAATTCGACTTCACAACAGTTGTTGGCTATGCAGACTGTGCTAATGCATTATTAATTTATTGTGGTGTGTTTGTGTAATTTTTCTTCTCAGGAAAGAGGAAAAGAGACAGACTCCCTTGACGCGTTGAGGAACATGTAGGACACTAACCCGGCCGTCCTGCAGTGAGGAAAGGAGCAACAGAGCCAGAATGCAGCTGCTATACTGTAGAACGAGTCAGACTAGAAGAGCAGTGTAAAGACTAATAAGGAGGCGAGAGTTGGCATTCCTTGAGTATCAGGCGGAAGAAACCATGTTATGTATATTACTTCTTTATCTTCTTCTCTATTTTTTTATTCTCACTATGTAGTTCAAATATACCACCATTCAAAAACATATTACACTCATAAATCTATAATATACAATAATAATGCTACAAATTGCTGCTAGTTTACATATCTAAATGATCAAAAACAATACCCAGATTGCAGCTAGTTTACAGTACTCTGAATATTGCACCTACAGTTTTGCAGATAAATAAACAGTTGTGATAAATAAACCAAATACATGTGCAAAGTGGCTGATTGTGTAAATCTGAAAACAGAGGAAATCCCACAAACTGTCTTGCTCACAGCGGAAATATTTATTAAATCACAACAGAAAGAACACACATGTAAAACCAGGTGTACTGTAGAGGCCGAGGGCCTAGACGCACGTACAGGTCTAATGATGACCTGTACATGTTTCTAGCCCATTGGCCTCTACAGTGGATGGCAGTGTCCTGTCAGGCAGGTTTAATGCACAGACACCCCATTCTTCTCTGTACTCATCACCATTCATTTCTTAGCGGTTATGCAGAACACAACTTGCTTTCACCATGGATTTGATCTTGTGTATTTTGCAGTCAGTTTTAACAAGCACCTCCATCGGCCCTGCAGTCTACCAAAAGCGTTCTCAACGTTTGCATAAATTGTGTACAGTGACACACCGTAGTAATGCTGACTCCAAACGAGAAATGTTCCTGTACTCTGAGTTGTTTGCAGGATTCCAGAGTGAAGACGATACTTTTTTTGAATGGGCACACAACAACGGTGTCATGTCTCCCCAGTTATAATTGCAATCGACAGCACAGGTACGATAACACGTACTCAGACAAGTGGAAATTATTTATCCACTGGGCCTCTGTGAATGTTGAAACCGCAGTTTCCCACCACTCTGTTGTTATATTGTGTTTCTCCACCCAAACGGATGGAGAAAAATGACGAAATCTGTAGTACTCGCCTATCTGAAACAAACACCACAATTTGCCAATAATAAGTTAATGTAGTTTACAATAACATTATTCCCAATTGTGATTTATTGAACGTATATTGGCTTACTAAAAATAGCTTTGTGCGTGATGGCGTGAATCCGTCTGTCATCTCATGGTCAATGTCCATGATTAGTGTCTGTGTATAAATAGTCAATGAGTTTGTCAAGTCTCATATGGAAGCACTGAGCAGGCTAGATACTGAGCCGTGGGGAGCAGTAAAGAACTGTCAAAAGACCTGCGTAACAATGTAATGGAACTTCATAAAGATGGAAAAGGATATAAAAAAATATCAAAGCCTTGCAAATTCCAGTCAGTACTAGTCAATCACTTATGACGTGGAGAATTCAGTGATCTCTTGATACCAAACCAAGGTCAGGTAGACCCAAAAGATTTCAGCCAAAACTGCCCGAAGAATTGTTTGGGACACAAAAAAAAAACCCATAGGTAACCTCAGGAGAAACACAGGCTGCTCTGGAAAAAGGCGGTGTCATTGTTTCAAGTATCATAATACGATGTTACTTGAACAAAAACTGAGATGCCAGAGAAAAGCCTTTACTGTGCCAATGCCAGAAAAAAGGCCAGTTACAATATGCCTGACAACACATTGATACACCTCAGAGCTTCTATCACTGTCATTTGGAGTGATGAGACCAAAATAGAGCCTTATGGTCACAACGATGTTTGGAGATGGGTCAACAAGGCCTATACTGAAAAGAATACCATTCCCACTGTGAAGCATGGTGGTGGCTCGCTGATGTTTTTGGGGTGTGAGATCTATTTCTTCTGTACGAAAGCTGCACATGGGATGCTTTTGGACGTTCCAGCGTGACAATGACACAAAGACCAAGGTGAGAGTCGACCCTCCAGTGGTTACAGCAGAAAAAGGTTTCATTCAAGTTTATAGATGGTACAGTAAACTGTCCATTTTAGACACAGACCAAACAGACCGATTAACTTTGCCTTACAATAAAAATGGCTTGAAACCCTCATGCAGTTGCGCCTTTGAAAAAGGCACTTTCAAAACTTACCTAGCAGCTATGGCCAATATCTGCAGCAGACGGGCACAGGCCAGTTTAACCGCTTTACTCAACAACATGTGTCCAGATACAGGGGCAGCCAGCCAACGTTGGTTCATCTGTACACAAGTGTTGTCTGTCAGCAATGAAAGGATCTCCAGGACGCCACACTTAATGATCACCACCAGGTCCACCGGCTGATAGTGAAAGTTAAGGGCAAACACTGTGGCCAGGAGGAGGTGCTGGTAGGATCCTAAAACAGGTGGGATATGAAAGGGATTAGAAAACGGAAGTGTTTGACAGATGTGGCAACTCATAGGAGCCAGTCAGACAGAGTAGAAAGACTGTGAGAGCTGAACAGGAGACAGTTAGAATGGAGCGGACTGGGATCTGAACACTGCTGTCTGGAGGGGAATCGCATGCAAGGAGCCAGGAGTGTTAGCACGGGAACATGGCTCCACACCAAAAACACAATTTCAATTGAGATCTTCCACTGAGTGTTTTATTTCATACAGAGAAAAAGATAAGGCTTTTTGTCGCTGTTTGTGAAAACAGAGTTTCAAACATTAGCAAAACAAAAATAACTGGCCTGCAATTCATGTTGCATTCTGGCGTGTTGTAGTAAAGGTTCATCTACCTGTCTGTTCCCTGTCCAAGAGGACTTTCTGTCTTAGAACCCGCACAACCTGCTGGTAGAGAGAGTGGGCAGCCGACTGCAGCGCTCTCTGGACACTCATAGACGCTGACTGGGTACCAGTCTGAGGAAAGAAGTATAGATTGATTTAACAACAGCTTAAAATTAGAACCGCCAAATGCCTTCGCCAATTAAAGTTTTGAGTTTGTAATTAAAATAAAACTGCCATTTTGAAAGCTACATGCTCCTCCTTCTATGACTTTTCCTAAAAATGCATATATAAAATTTTTACATTGTTGGAATTCTAAACTGATGAACAGAAAACATTTTAGAGACTATTTTGAGACCTGCAATAAAAATAAAAAAAAATCTAATTCATTAACCATTTATAACAAATTCTGCAATTCATTTTTATTAGACGTCTATATAGTTTGATGACGACCTAGTAGATGAACTGAGGCTCTGGCTGGATGTTGATGCTCTGGAAGGAGAATGTCCATGCTAATAGGGATGATTTGTATGCTAATGAAGCCAAAAGGAGTTCGGCTCTGGCGGTCAAAAAGGCCTGGCGGTTCTAGTGCTACAAACCGCATAGCTGATTTTCTGAATGCTTTGTTTTGTTTTATGTTGAGATCAGTTTATCTCCCCCAAGAACATTCATGCTGTAGACATTTATGAACAAAGAAGACATTCAACTCAATAGAAATTGTGAACATGCTGAAAAATGCATCTAAGATGTAGGTATATACTGCTGCAATGCATCTCTGTGTTGACAATGTGGGGTAATGAAAGATGTGTTTTTGAAAATCGGTAAAAATGCAATATTATCTGGCATCTCAACTCATATGAGTCGTCCTAATCACACACCAATGAGCCGATTCACTTCCTCAGAAGAATGGGTGTATAAGGTTGGTGGTGAAAGTAGCCCAACCCACTCAGACATACCAGGTATGAAGACTGACAATCCAACTAAGTAGTAAAATGACATTTGTTGGATTATTTATAATGTTGTTTGGTCATTTAATGTGTATCCCATAAAGGGACAAACTCTCCAATATGTTTCAATGCAGTACATGTTATAAATCGTTTGTTACAGGCAAATGTTTGCTGTTTGTTTTAGTCAAAAGTAGGTAATCCTATCGTTAATGCAATGGAGGAGTTTGGAATTGATCTGTCTGTTTGTTTGTTTGGGGTCAGTTTTACTTTGATTTTGAGTCAATCATAACCAATGCTCCTAGCATGTGTTCCATGCTACAGTGTTTTAGACACTTATACTTCGTATAATTACAGATGACTGAGGAGTACATTACATATTGCTGGTATGTGACTACAATGAGGGGGTAAAGAATTTGACCCCCTGATGAATGTACGTTTGCCCACTGACAAAGAAATGATAAGTCTATAATTTTAATGGCAGGTTTATCTGATCAGTGAGAGACAGAATAACAACAACAAAAAAATCCAGAAAAACACAAGTAAAAAAAATGTATACATTGATTTGCATTTTAATGAGGGAAATGCGTATTAGATCCCCTCTCAATCAGAAAGATTTCTGGCTCCCAGGTGTCTTATACAGGTAACAATATGAGATTAGGAACACACTCTTAAAGGGTCCTAATCTCATCTTGTTACCTGTATAAAAGTCACCTGTCCACAGAAGCGATCAATCAATCAGATTCCAAACTCTCCACACTATGGCCAAGACCAAAGAGCTGTCCAAGGATGTCAGGGACAAGTTTTAGACCTACACAAGGCCAGAATTGGCTACAAGATCATCAGCAAGCAGCTTGTTGAGAACGTGACAACAGTTGGTGCGATTATACGCAAATGGAAGAAACAGAAAATAACTGTCAATCTCCCTCTGTCTGGGGCTCCATGCCAGATCTCACATTGGGGAGTTGCAATGATCACGAGAACGGTTAGGAATCAGCCCAGAACTACACAAGAGGATTTTATTCAATGATCTCAAAGCAGTTGGGACCATAGTCATCAAGAAAACAATTGGTAATACACTACGCCGTGACGGACTAAAATCCTGCATCGCCCGCAAGGTCTCAAGAAAGCACATGTACCTGCCCATCGGAAGTTTGCCAATAAACATCTGAATGATTCAGAGAAGAACTAGGTGAGTGTTGTGGTCAGATGAGACCAAAATCGAGCTCTTTGGCATTAACTCAACTTGCCCTGTTTGGATGAGGAGGAATGCTGCCTATGACCCCAAGAACACCATACCCACCGTCAAACATGGAGGTGGAAAATTATGCTTTGATTATTTTTTTCTAATTAGGGGACAGAACAACTTCACCGCATCAAAGGGACGATGGACGGGGCTATTTACCGTCAAATCTTTGGTGAGAACCTCGTTCCCTCAGCCAGGGCATTGAAAATGGGTTGAGCATGACAATGATCCAAAACACACAGCCAAGGCAACAAAGGAGTGGCTAAAGAAGAAGCACATTAAGGTCCTGGAGTGGCGTAGCCAGTCTCCAGACCATAATCCCATTGAAAATCTTGGAGGGAGCTGAAGGTTCGAGTTGCCAAATGTCAAACGCGAAACCTTAATGACTTGGAGAAGATCTGCAAAGTGGAGCAGGAAAAAAAGTCATGTTTTGCAGAGGGGTGAAATACATATTTCCCTCATTTAAATGTAAATCAATTTATAACATTTATGAAAATCATTTTTTGGACTTTTTTGTTGTTATTCTGTGAGAGGAAGTAGGCTTGAGAAACTTAACACAACACAGATGTGCTGACTAACTCTGAGCAAAGGAGTATGGATAGGACCTGTTGCCTGATACTAATGGGCCTCACACATCCTGCCCATACCTCCTGCTAGGAGTTGCCCATGTGACTGTCACAGGCTTGAAGGATAGGACCATTGACCACAGGTTAGAACATACAATACAAGGGTAATTTGTAAGATAAACCTTTCTTATTGGAGAAATTTTGACTGTGTAGTGGCTGGTTTTGACCATTGGCCGCCTCCATTGCATTCTGGTATAAAGATTGTGTTCTTTCTGTATTCATTGGAGAGATAGAAAGGAAATAACTATGGACTGTTAACATCGACGTCTCATGCTGAAAAAAGATGGCTCTTTCCTGACTTCTGGCTGCGTTACTTTTGTTCATGGATATCACATGGAACGGAACCTAACATCGGTCTCTCACTGTTCAAATTAACCTACGATTAAAATTATAGACCAATTATTTCTTTGTAAGTGGGCAAACGTAACAAAATCAACAGGGGATCAAATAATTTTTTCACTCACTGTAATGTATATTCCTTGATTGGAATCAACTGTATTGAAATATAAATTGCAATGGCATTCCTTGTTTTTGTACTTGACTGATGAAAAGCACCCTTTTGAGGTATTGTTGTAGGTCCTGGGAACACAATGTCATTATATTGTATGGGGTTACATGGAGACTAGATACCTGGTTGCTTATGATAAAGTATGTATTCACAAACAATATAGTCAAATTGGAGATAATAAATCATGGAGGTTATATTCTCCAGTACTAATTTTCCGATCTGTGTCCTCTTCAATGGTGTGGTAAAAACGACTACCCCTAAACAAGAATAGGAAATGGGACTGAGCTTACAGTGTAATGGGTCATCTTGTCATTGTCTCCAGACAGACAGCCCGTGATGGGAGTTCCTAGCCCAAAGCAGCCTGAGAGGAACTGCAGCTGAACAGACTGCAGTAGGCCCGGGAACCGCAGGGGTGGAGAGGAACCTGAGCCAATGCTCTTCTCCTCCATCTCAGATAGGAAGGAAGAGATCTGGCTCAACGCTTCCAAACGAACCTGAGAATAGCAGCCACATGATAGAACAACAATGTTTCAGCAATATTATTTGGGGAAAATTGTCCCATGAGTATTATGAAATAAACTGTTCAACAAAATGCAATTGCCCAAGCTACAGTATAACCGATACTATAAGGCTATGGTGTAACTTTTCAAGCAATGCTGCAGACACACAAAGCAACTCAAAAGCAAGCCAAATGGCATGCACAACTGCCCATAAAAATGCAAGCCGCTATTGTCAAATCATTACTTTCGGGTTGAGATTCTAGAGTCTTATATTTAGTTTTGTGATGTTTGTACTTAGTATTTTTGCTGTCCATATTTTTTACTGTCCAGCTTGAAATGAAACCAAAAACTAAAGATTTCCAACCAATGGAAAACATAATTAGGTCACAGCAAATATTGTACTTACACAAAATGCTAACTACAGCCTGGCTGGTGAGTATGCTTCCTGCTTTCATGCTTTGTATTTTTGAGAGATTTTTTATGATGGAGGAGCTAAGACAGCTGTTGGATGAACGGATCAACCTCATAGAAAATGTAGTCACCCGGGCGCTCCTCCGGTCGGACTGGGGGTCTTGTCCCGTAGGTGAATCAACAAATGCTAATGCTAACATAGCACAACAGTCTAACCTAATGCTAGAGAGCTTTAAAGATTTCCCTATACTTGACAAAAGGCAGTCAAAACTGGTGAATAGATCAAAGCAATTTCAGAGCAAGCAACTGAAATGAGACGATAACACAGCTTGAGATACGTGAGAGTGAGCAATTCATTGACTCTAAAGCAGCTAATATAGGGGTTGAGCTAACAAACGCTAAAGGACAGACACAGATTGGTATACAAGGGATTACTTCAAATCTAGACCACTCTCTCAACTCCAGCAGGGACTTGGTCTGACGTTGTGCACCGCAGAGGCAAATCCATCAAGAATTCTAATAAGAAAGCACAAACCCTCAATCCACCACCACCCGAACTGCAAAAATGGTACGATCCACTGACTCGGAAACAAAATGTGTGTAAATGAACCTAGGGAAGCCAACCACAACCCTAGCATTTGGGCTAACCAAAATCCAAGAAATAACCCTTAAACCACTAATAGGATGAGGGAAACAAGAAACTTAGCAAATTCCACATCTGTTAAACCTGATACTACCTTGATTGGTGACGACATAACCAAGCATATCAGAATGGCAAAGTCTGAAATCCTAACCATGGCCGACACATCAGTCAGAAAGCTAACAGAAATGTTGCCAGTTATTCTCTCAACACATCCAAGCAAAAAAAATTATTCCAACCTTGGGGAAAAAAATCAAATCTTTAGGCAGACTCTTTGGGATGAATACGTGGCTGATATCGGCATGCCTTGACGGGATAAGGTTTATTGACAATTTCAATATTTTTTGGAATTGCAAAGACAGCTTTAGACCTGTGGGGTTCATCCAAACATCTTGGGATGCCGGCTGCTTGGTGCAAACGTGTCACGCTCTTGGAATGCTGCGTCCAAACAAGATAAGTACGAAGGACAGAACTCATAGGCAGAGTATCCACCCCCCTCTCCTTACACTCTAACTAAAATGAGCCAAGCCTTTGAGAAGTTGTCCTTGTCACAAACGGGGGCACAACAACTCCCATCCCCACCTCCACCCCACTCACCCTCTAAACCTCAATCACGTTCACCTGTGTTTTGCCCCCACCTGTTTCTGTTCTCCTCGTTAGTCTGTGTATTTAGTTCAGTCAGTTTCTCCCTGCCTCTGTTGGGTCATTGTCATGTCCATGTCAGTGTCTGTTGTCTGCCTGCCCCTGCCCATGCCCACCTAGTTTCAGTTTGTTCGGTTGTTTTGCACGGCACTCTGTTTTGTTTTGTGTTTAGTTTAATTAAAGTATTCCCCTGCACCCCTGCTTTTGACTCCATCTCCCTTTTTGGACTCCCTGCGCCGCTCGTGACACAACCTACTAGTCCAGGAACTCCTATTACATCTATTTAGCTGGATTTACTTAATATCAGATCTCTCGCCAACAAATCATTCTTGGTAAATGGCATTATAATATCGTACAACATAGATTTTATGTTTCTCACTGAAACGTGGCTAACTGAAGATTGTAGTGCTACTCTTAACAAAACAGCTCCTGAAAAATGTGGCTATATGAATGTGTCGAAATGGTAGGAAAGGAGGAGTGGCTGCCCTTTTTAAAGATACATTCCAGTGCAAAGAAAATACACTTGGTAATTTTATTTCGTTTGAATACCTCTGTTTTCCATTGAAGGGTTTGTTTTTAACCATTTACAGACCTCCACGATATTCTGCAAATTATACTGATGATTTTGCTGAACTGCTCTCTGTTAAATCAGTTGGATTATAACTTTAATATTACAGGGGACTTTAACATCCACATAGATAATAGTACGGACAATAATGCCTAATAACATTTTGCACTACTTGACACTTTTGATCTCACTCAACATGTGAAAGAGCATACACACACAAGGCCACATTCTGGTTATTTTAAAAGGTCTTGAAATTTCCTGTCTTGGTGTAAGACATGTCTGATCATTTGTGTCTCTTTTGAGTCACTTATCAGCCCCAAATGTTCCAGTAAACTCTGTTTCTGTTAAGAAAAGGTACATTAATGAGAGTACCAATGCTCAGTTTATGGAAGCCATGGCTATGTCTCTAAACAATATATGCCAAGTCAGTTGATGTACTCCTTGATAATTTTAATACCAAAATATTGAATGTCATGGATCATGTTGCACCAGTAAAGGTAAAGAAAACTATGAGTAAACAGAAAACACCATGGAGAACCACAGGGCGGAAGAAAACTAAATTTCAAATTCACTATGACATTTATAAACAAAGCCTTGTTAACTTCAACAATGAGTTATGCAGGGATAGACAGCAACATTTATTGGGAATGATCAACAAGAATATTTAAAAAACGCACTCTATTTGCCATGGTCGACAAGCTTACAAACCTAATAAAGCAGATAGCATGTCCACTGTGAAATGTAATGAATTCGCGTGTTTCTTAGGTGAAAACATTTAAAGCATTAGACAGACCATCAGAACTACACAGTCTAACAAGGACACTATACCATCACTACAACCACCAAGACATAACTTGGTTAATATGTTGCTATTTAATACAATTGATTATAAAATCCCTAGATGAAACAGTTCAACATCTTAAAGCTTCTACATGTTGTCAGTGACACACTGACATGACATTTTTTTTAAAACATATTTTACTCTATAACTATGGACCTGCAGCAAAGAGTTAATAGCTCTCTGCAATCAGGCATTTTCCCAACATCTCTAAAAATAGCTGCCATTAAGCCCCTATTAAAAAAGAGAACATTGGATGCATCCACTATGAACAACTATAGACCTGTATCAAATCTCCCTTTTATAACCAAAATAATTCAGAAGGTTGTCTTCTATCAAATCAGCAATTTCAGGCTTCCGACCTCACCACAGTACTGAAACGGCCTTCATTAAAGTTTTAAATGATATATGGCTGAATGCTGTCAGATAAAATAACAGTTCTAATTCTATTACATCCTAGTGCAGCATTTCACACTGTAGATCATAGAACACTTATAAATAGGCTGGAGGATTGGGTAGGACTCTCTGGGACTGGCTCAGATCTTATCTAGATGGCCGGAGTTACTTTGTCACCATTGGTAATCATGATAGGGTGGCTATGACATGCGGAGTTCTCCAGGGATCAGTTCTTGGATCCACTTCTGTTCAATCTCTATATGCTACCTCTGGGCCAAATTCTACAGAACAACAACAACTACCACCACAGCTATGCTGATGATGCTCAAATATATGGCTCTCGAACCATATAACAGCTCAATAGTCTCTCTGTGTCACTGTATAGAGCAAATAAATACCTGGATGAACCAAGATATTAAACCAATTAAACCAAGATTAAACCAAGATAGAACTGAGATTGTGTTTGGCAACAAAAATAAAACAACTAGTATTAGTAAAGAGCTGGATTCGAGGACCCTTAAAACCAGGGATCATGTGCGTAATCTTGGTGTTCTGACATCACATTTAACAGTCATATCAAACCAAAACTTTAAAATATATAAAAATATAGCCAGAATCAAAGGCCTGGGGTCCCGAAAAGACCAAGAAAAGCTCATACATCCTTTTATCTCTAGTAGGGTTGACTACTCTAATGGCCTGTTAACCGGACTCCCCAAAAAGACTGCAAAACAACTGCAGCTCATTCAGAATACAGCTGCTAGAATGTTAACCAGGACCAAGAGGACAGAGCACTTCACTCCAGTTCTAAAATCTTTGCAATGGCTTCCAGTCAGTTACAGAATAGATTTTAAAGTAGTGCTTTTTGTATATAAATCTATGAATGGTTTAGGACCCGAATGCATTTCTGATATGTTTGAAGAATATAAACTGAGCAGGGCTCTTAGATCCGTGAACACAGGTCAGCTAGCAGAGCCCAAACCAAACATGGAGAAGCTGCATTCAGCAGTAATGCTGTACACAATTGGAATAGACTACAAGAAGATGTGCACCGAACACATCCATTTTTAAATCCCGGGTAAAACACTTCTCTTATTCACGTGCCTATGACTGAGCTCTTAAACTCACTAAACTTAACCGCACTGTTTAGTCTTACAGCTTATATAGCTTCCTATATTTTTATCACGTCTTATTATGACTTATTCTATTTCTATTTTCTTATTCTATGTTTTAATATTATGCTGTATTTTACATTTCTCTTCTTGATCATTTTGTCATTAAATGTATATTTTGCTATTTTTAACCAATGATAATGCAAGTTCTGGTGCTATCAGAGGAATAACCTCTGTGTAAATGTAACAATCTGTGGACGACGGACAATGCAAGTTCTTGTGCCGCTGTTTAGAAAATGTAGGGCATTTTCTCAAAAAGGACTGACGAGATTATCCAAGCACTGGAGCGTGAGGATTGAGATACCGAGGTGGTACAGTAAACAGTTATGGTAACTGAAAAATTCATTGAGGGTGAATATACAATGCATGTACAGACATGGGATAAATGGCCCCCTGTAGAGAACCAAGAAAGACATTGATGCAATGATTATCTCACATAGGGACTGACGGGTAAATCCTAGCATCGGAAAGCGATTAGGATACCGAGGTGTTGAAGTTCATGAAGTGTCCCTGGAGACAACTGAGCTAGACAAGTATAACAATCTGACTGTTTAATTCTATTGCATTTTGTTTTGTTTATTTTCACTGTAAAGTACATTGAATTGCTTCTATGTATGAATTGTGCTATAAAAATAAACTTGCTTCTATGCTAGCTATGAGCAGAGGATAATTGCATACACTTTTTTGTAACGTCCCGGGGGCTTGACTTGTTGAATTTTCTTTTTCCATTCTAGTATGTTGTATTTCTGCGCTTGGTTTGCTTTCCGTTACTCTTGATTGTTTCCACCTGTCGGCCCATTAGCACTCCCTATTTAGTTCCATTCCGTTTATATTTTACATCAGAGGTATTGTTTTTGATTCTGCTTGTTGACTTTGATTCTTGCCTACTCCTTTTGTTACTTTTGACTTTCTGGCTTTTTTTAATTAAGTGGACCTATTGCTTGAAATTGGATTTGGATTTTGATTCAGCCTGACTAGATTTTACCTCAGTATTCAATTAACCTACTGCTCTCTGTGATTGAACAATTCCCCTCACCTGGAGTGTATTCTTTTCCCATTTCTGTTAATCGAGCTTGTTGCTCTGCACTGCAAACCAAGCTAGTTTGGGCATAGAGGAACACTACAACCAGTTATACCCTCCCTGATTCATGGAGCTCTGGGTGTTCAGAGAGGCTTGCTGAGCAGAGAAGACAAGACTCTTTAAAAGGGCTGCATAAAATGAACAACAAATCATATTGCGATTTTTTTGCTAGATATTGCGAGTTTATTTGCAATAAGATAAAAATAAACAAGTTCTTTTGATGTGGTTAAGAGCACATCTTTGGCTAAATAATATGTCATTGGCTCTAATATTTCATTTTGTCTCGGTGAGCTTTTATATCGAGTTAGACTGGCAAAAAAGGGATATGAGGTGCAACAGTACATACCCCAGCTCCTGCAAAATAAAAATATTGAGTAAAATATTTGCAGCAATGTATTGTTAGCAGTATTTTGTCTGAACATGTAAACTGAAAAAATACAGACAATCCACTTTTGGGAATGTTTACTAATTCAATTAATAAAAAAAGGAGTATTCTACAGCTTAAAATGCAAATTAGGATAATTTTAAGTGTTCTATGGGCTATTCTTTCCACACTGTATATGCCTTAGACACAAAAATGTTATAGTATAGCGTTTAGGCTATTTTATTCATGTTTTTCAGACTTAATATTTTACTTAGATTTTTTTGCCTTTGAAGTTAGCCTTTGAACTTACTTTTAGCCTTTGATTTTTTTGTAACTGCACTTTTCAAGTAATTTGCGAATGTCTCCCATTTGCTTTGGCGAATGTTAATCAATTAAATCATATTGGTATTACTATACGTATTTAGAGTTAAATTAGGTCTCTACTGATATGCACATTTAAATAGAAAATTCCGCACCCCCGTGAGTTTACATTTCCACTACCCCTAATTACTGATGATTGTTTGCGATGAACTTGGTTTTATCAAGAGACTTCTTTTTTCATGCAGAGGACAATGTGATCAAGACAATGTGATGGTAGATGATTATTCCTGAGACAAAATTGAATCAAACTGGGATCAAAATATTTTATGTTATGGAATATTCCCACAAGACCCCAGGGTTTTCTGGTAGTCAGTCCACCACTGTATAGTCTCCAAATGCAACTTTTGTCCCAGCCATTACATTTTTGCTTAAATAGGGTAACAGAACATTTATTAACAGAACGTAAGTGTAATCTTGTACAAAGATTACGGTAGGTGGTCGTCCATACAAGTTGAGTAGCTAACCACTACACAATGTGAACTATTAGTTCTAAAGCATTGCCTGAATCTCAAATCCCAAACTACATACAAAAAGTAGATACTTCACAGATGATGGAGAAGTACGTACTGTTTTGTTTATAAGAAGCTAGTATGCCAGTATGCCAGTATTGGGACCAACTGGGACATACTAGATCGTCAGAAAATTGCACCTTGACATTAAATAATTTTGTCATGCATTAACATCACCGCAAGTTTGAATATTTAGCTAGACACCATAAATCCACGTAGACACCACTTTGAAAATCCACCAAAAATAATATATATAACCGTAAACAGTTTTATTTTAGGCTTACTATAAAATACTGTAGCAACTGAAGGTTGTAGCCAACAACGATTTTGTCTATTCTTAACAAATCCTACTGAATTTCTTTAGTCTGGGACGAGGCTAGAACACCGGTTGGCTGCATGGCATTTGTGTCTCACAGTTTAGAAATAACACTTTTATACACTGAAAGTTGTGACTAGTTGCAAGTTGCAGATATTTTCAAGGAGCAATTTGTAAGATTTCTACAATAAAAAGCAATCAAACAATAATTATATTATAATTATTCTGTAGTTCCCAAATAGATTGTTATTGTTGGAATATTCACTCTTAATAGATTGGACAGCTTCAAGATAATTATTTTATTTTTTCTTTAGTCTGGTCTTTGTATGCTGCCTGTCCAAAGATATTTGAAAAATCTCTGGAAATGCAAGTATACATTGGCTGATATGGACTTGAATATGGACCAGTTGGCCATATTTTTCATCTAACGTTAGCTAGAAATCATATAAAGTAGCATGGGAAACTCATTTTGAATGCCAGCTTCCAATAGGAACTACCAATAAATCAAACTCAGTTGCTACTAGCCAAGGGCATGTTTACAAAAGCGTTTTTTGCTTGGTTATAGTTAATACCACAGTAAGACAAGCTATACAAATGGGAATTCCAAAACCGAAGTTGCCATGTGTAAGGCCAGCCTATCCACCTTACAGTAAACAATAACTGTACACATGTTGAGTACGACCATTTTGATGGTGATGCAGCATAACCCAATATTATCTTAAGAAGAGAAAGACCTGAACCCAGTTAGAAATCTATGTACCTCGGCCCTTTGCTGTTGCTGGTACATGGCCAGTGTGATGGCCTTTGGGTCTGCCTGGCCGGCTGCCTCTTTCTCCTGTAACAACGATGTAGGGGTTGGCCTCAGGAAGCTCCCACACAAGAAGTGAAAAACCTGACTGAGGACAGTGGGTGAGCTGCCTGCCTCGCCACTGCACATGGAGTCGGTGGTGGGGCTGATGCACTGTCGCAAACGCTCCCAAGCGTCCTTCATGATTCCCAGGGAACACAACGGCAGAACTGGGAGACGTGGGGAGATCAAGGGTTAAAGAAACACAGTCATGCCGTTTCTAGTAGTACGATAAACCAAGGACTTCTGACACAAACACGAGATATAACATTTGACCATAACATTACTTCTCAGTTTCCACTTACCCATTTTATTCCTGAAGGAGTTTCTGGATTGGTCGGCGGACTAAAATAAAAAGAATAGACACTTCAAATACATGAGGTGGACTACATGGGCTAATCATGACTCATACATGGTTACCGTACACCTTAAAAGCTGATGTGTGGTGAAGCTCAGCTACAAATAGACACATTATTTTAGTACATGTCACACTAAAGTTAGAAATGTACAAATCTGCATTATGGTGCCAGAAATACTGAACAATCAATAATCATGATTATGAAAATGACTAACTTGTTTTCTGCCCTCCATCATGAACCTGTTTTGATCCGTTTTTGGGATGGGTAGAGAATCAGTAGATGATGTGGATATTCTATAGAGTACATCAAAAAAACAATGATTTCTAGGCGTAACATTTCTAAAGCAACAGGTGACAGCTAAAATCATCCTCAGCAACACAAACAGCCCCGCTACATACCTGAGTCCAGCGCTTTCTGCCTGCCCGGTCTCTTCGTTAATTTCCTGCCAGGCGGGCCTCACCCCTAGTAAAAGGAATGCACAGCGAGAGACCACCAGGTGACAGGCCGCAGGGAACGACAGGCCATCTTCAGACCCCCTCTGCCGCTCCCATTCTTGCCTGTGAGGGGGCTCTCTCTCTGGGGTGCCGGGGCTCTCTATGTTGCTAGGGAGGGTGGAGGTACCAGATGACTCGTAGACAGTCTCATTCTGCTGTAACTGCATGGCCTCCCGTGTGGCCAGGAAACACTGGAGGACCTCTTTAGGCACAGGGAGGTGGGGTTTAGACAGGAGTCTGAGTGGGTAGGCATCTCAAATGGCACCCTATTCCCTATATAGTCCACTACATTTGACAAATATAGGCCCACATATAAAGGGAATAAAGTGCCACTGGGATGTATCATTTGTGTGTGTGTGTTCGTGTGTATCCTTCAAAAGGCCCAGTTTACCCGGCAGGTACATACTGCTGATGCTGGGCGTGTCCTCAACTGGTCCCTCTTCCTCGTTGTGCTCTGCAGCTGAGGGCAGTGGCTGCAAACCCTCGCATCCGTGACCCCTGGCCTCAGGATCCTGGTCCTTCCTCCGGTCCGTCTGCTGTTCTACTCCGGACGGACCCGGTTCCTGCCGGTCATCACCACAAGGAATCTGTGAGCTCTGAGAACGCTGAAAGGGGCAGAGGAACAAAAAGTAAGAAATGAGAGCTCTTCTGATAAAATGGTCACCAGATTACGAATATAACCTGTCAAAGAATGATAGAGGTAGTTCAAGATACATACAGGAAAATGTCTCAGCATTATTTCCAGTAGCTAATGGGTAAAAGTAGGGCTGCACGATCTGGATAAAATATTGAATCACAATTTATTTGACACAAATTGCAATTATGGTTATGATTAGCAATTTTCAAACATGGGTGTTGGTGAGAATTAATTTATTACCATATCCTGATTGACCCATTATTCTGCTAATTAACTGTAATAAATGGACTGTTTAGACTAGGCCTATATTTTGCTTTAGACTGTTCATGTTTGCCACGTATAGGAGACCTAGGTCAGAATGCCTTGTCCTTAGAAGTTGTTATGGCCTGGACTGAAGGCGCCAGGCCTCAAACCTATCTTATCTATGGCCCTGCACAGAGGGCTCCAAGGTGAAGTTGCCTGTCTCCTCTCTTTCTTCCATTCGGGCAGGACAGAGACCGGGGGCTCAGTTTAGGAGGTCAGTTAACTGTGACCTAGAACTATGGTTACCATGACAATGTAGAGTTCTATCTTGTTTTATGATTAGTATGACGACTTGTTTTGTATGTATGTTATAGCATAAGAGATAATATTTGCAGGAGCTGACGGGTGGGTATAAAGAGTAGAAAGCCATAATGAAATGCGGAGCAGTCTGTCATGGCATTACCCTGTTTCATCTTTTGTAATGTTGTGTTGATTGTTCCCGTGGATCCACGTAATTAAACTAGAAATAATCAACTGTTATATGAACAACTGAGAAGTTCTTTATTTGAATAAATCGCGAACATTTTCCATCTTCCACAGTGTAAACAGCGTAATCAGACTTAAAAAAGAGATCATAGCCTACATAATATGCTATTAAACTGAATAAAAATCTAATTTCAGCGTTTACTGTTCTACACTTATTACCAATTGGGATGGTGCAGCCAGTGTTGAACTATTCGTTTAACTGCTCATTTAATGCAGTGGCGTTTGCAGCGTTTGCTGTTTGTCCTGTTGTCATAACTGGTTGTCAAAATATCTTAACCATTGAGGTATATTTGCTCCCATATTAAGTTTGTTTGTAGGCGCCGACATTGAAGCCAAAACGTTTAATAACCAGGCTGTTGTGTATATGGGACAATATCTTCGTGCCACTCACTAACTTGAAGCAGACGTCTTCGCTAGCAGTTTCAGTTTTAACTCAAACTAACATTGAAAAAACATTAAGAATATAAATTAGTCCAGGTATTTAGGTAATCTACAAAAACACCTACAGCACTCTTAAGAAACACAATATGGACATAAGATGCATGCCTATTGCATCACATGAAGCGACTTTAATTATATTTTGATTAATTGTGCAGCCCTTGGTAAAAGGGATGCATGCTCTACCTGTTTAACATTAGACACGCCCTGTGTGTTGGCTGAAGTCACTGGAGTATCTTTGTGTGCCAACAGAGTGCTTCTGATCTTATACACCACCTCATAGATCTCTATTAGCATCTTACATGGCTCGTACCTGCCACACAAAAACATAACATCATAATACATCATAACTGTGTAATCCTGGTCAACACTTAACATTTTGACAGGTCCAATTAAAACGATTTGAAATGCACTATAGACGGACAATAGATATATGTAAAAAAATAACATAGTCACAGATTAAAAATTTAATATAATTATTTAAACCACTTAAAATGTATTCTTGACACCGTTGGGTCATGCTTTATGAAATCACGTCACTCATAATACATAGTAAACAACTCACGCATCTTGCCAGCAAGTCTCATCCTGAAGCCCTGTGTGTTTGAGCAGCACGGCTAGGCTACAGCGACATACAGTATCTAGAAGTGAATCATCTGAGAGACCACTGATATCCCAGTCTGCTAACAGAAAGACAGAACAGATGGTTTAAACACGTTATTGTGGTTATGGGTTGATGGCCATAATCATTAAAATATTACTCTAAAGAAAGGTGACACTGACTGGAATCTCTATATGGCACAAAGATGCTTTTATGTTATCATAGCATTGCTGTTTTAAAATACACATGTGACTTCTCTCAGAAACAATATACTTCATGAATATCGTGTCTCAATGAATTTATTATCACCCACACAGGTGGTTTGTGAGCGTGGTCTGCATCATAACCTACCTCTGCTGATGGCGTACTCCTTCATCTTCCTCCAAAGTCCTCCAACAGGCTCTCTTGATGACCCCAGAGCCAGCTCGATCAGCATGCCTTTGTCTTCATTCATTCTCAGGTCTGCCATCTTGGCATTAGAACAGCCCAGCAACACTGTCTCAGTCAGCCACGCTGTGCTAGAGCCTGCAGGGAAAAATCCAAACAGAAACAATGAATAGCCTCAGGAAAAATTCTTACTTTAAGTTATTAATACAATGCCATTGTGACAACTACGCCATCTGCAGGTCATCCTCCCCCTGAAGGAGGCGGGCCTCAGCGCTCGATGTCACCGGCCTTCTAAACACCACCGCCCATCATCAATCCATCGCACCTGTTGTCCTGTTTAGCGCACCTGATCCTCATCCAGTCATTACCATTCCAGTATATATGTGTCCTCTGTTCCCCCCTGTCTTTGCGTGTTATTGTCTCTACTGATGAGCGTAAGTCAGCTCTGTTTATTAAATATATATGAATACAAAGCCTACGTCTTTGTCTCCTACTTCGTCTCCGTCTACCCAAAGAGCTGACAGAATAACACGCCTCAAACGGAGGAAAATGGAGCATTTTGACGATAAAGAAGCCGGTGTTGCGGAGCTCGTGCAGGAACACACTAACATCCTGGCCAACCTAGGCGCTACCATGAATACCCTCGCCCAGGCAATTCAGCGCCTAGAGTTGGCCCGATCCACCCCCGCAGCACCGGCTGTGTTACCGCCTCCCCAGCCTGCACCTCCCGGAGCCGGAGCAATCCACATCCCGCTTCCCCGGGACTACGATGGGGCGGCGGACCGCTGCCAGGGTTTCCTGCTTCAGATAGACCTCGCACTCCAGTCGATTCATCCTGCGCCGACCGATGCCCAGAAGATCTCCTCGCTCGTCTCCTGCCTGTCCGGCAAAGCCCTGGAATCGGCCACCGCCGTCTGGAACACCGAGGGGCCCTTCCAAGGCAGCTACGCCGAGTTCGTCCGCCGCTTCCGTGTCGTCTTCGACCATCCACATGAGGGGAGAGAGGCGGGCGAACGACTTTTTCACCTACGGCAGGGGACGAGATCGGCGCAGGAGTTCGCACTGGAGTTCCGGACCCTGGCAGCGGGTTCTGGGTGGAACGACCGGGCCCTCTTCGATCATTATCGTTGTAGCCTTCGGGAGGACGTCCGAAGGGAGCTGGCTTGTCGAGACGTGAGCCTCTCTTTTGAGCAATTGGTCGAAACATCTATCCGTCTCGACAACATGCTGGCTTCCCGAGGACGTGCTAGCGAGGGCCCGGCTGTTCCACCCCACCACCTCGACACCGCCGTCCCCATGGACCTGGGGTCGGCTGTATCCCGGGCAGAGGGCGAGGAGCTGGGGAACAGAGGGGATCCAGTAAGCGCTGGGGTGGTTCTTCTGCTTCGCGCTACCCCTCTTCCTCCGGCTCGAGAGACGACAGGCATGGCACTCCAGCATCACCCCAGGCAGCTCATGCCCATTCACCACTTTCCTCTCCTCTCACTCTCTGCACCGTCCCTGTTGCTTTCCCCGGTTTTCCGTTGCTCTCCCAGTGTAAGGCGCTAGTAGATTCAGGCGCTGCTGGGAATTTCATCGACAGGGATTTCGCGCTACGCGCGCACATTCCCCTCCAGGCCCTTTCCACACCCCTACCCGTGAGAGCGTTGGACAACCAGCACTGTCCCTCTCCTTATGGTCACTAGCGGCAGACACAGCAAAACCATTTCCCTTCACGTCATGGACTCTCCCACATTGCCCGTCGTGTTAGGTTTCCCCTGGCTGTCCCTCCATGACCCCGTCATCTCCTGGTCTACTCAGGTTCTTTCGGGGTGGTCGTGGAAGCGCCAAGGTAGGTGTTTGGGTGTTTCCGTGGGTTCGACCACTGTGGAAAGTCCAGACAGTGCTCCCATCGTGCCAATTCCTCCCGAATACAGGGACTTAGCCGCGGTCTTTTCCAAAGCTAAGGCTACTGTTCTGCCTCCTCATAGGCCGGGGGATTGCGCGATAAACCTCCTGGAAGGAGCCTGCGCGATAAACCTCCTGGAAGGAGCCGCACTCCCTAAGGGTCGCGTGTATCCACTGTCCCGCACCGAAACTGAGGCGATGTCCGCTTACATTACGGAAGCGTTAGAACAGGGATACATTAGGCCCTCCCCGTCACCGGTCTCTTCGAGTTTCTTCTTTGTGAAAAAGAAGGACGGTGATTTGCGCCCGTGCATCGATTACAGGGCTCTGAATAAAATCACCATTCCGTTCAGTTATCCTCTTCCCTTAATCTCTGCGGAAGTTGAGAGGATGCACGGGGCCCGCTTTTTCACAAAGTTAGATCTCAGGAGTGCCTATAACCTGGTGCGTATCCGGAAAGGGGACGAATGGAAAACTGCCTTCAGTACAACCTCTGGCCATTATGAATATTTAGTCATGCCGTACGGTTTGATGAATGCTCCATCAGTCTTTCAATCCTTCATCAACAACGTTTTCAGGGATTTGCTATGCGAGGGTGTGGTCGTGTATATTGATGACATCTTGATATACACGGCTACTCGCGCTGAGCATGTCTCGTTGGTGCGTAAAGTGCTTGCTAGACTGTTGGAACATGAGCTGTATGTGAAAGCCGAGAAGTGTCTGTTTTTCCAGTTGTCTGTTTCCTTTCTGGGTTATCGTTTTTCTCGCACAGGTGTGACTATGGAGGAACATCACATTGACGCCGTGCGTAATTGGCCGACCCCAACCACGGTGAAGGGAGTGCAACGATTTTTAGGCTTGGCCAACTATTACAGGAGGTTTATCCGGGGCTTTAGTCAGGTCGTGGCTCCGATCACCTCCCTCCTGAGGGGTGGGGCGACTTGGTTACGGTGGATGCGGAGCAGGCGTTTGTGGAAATGAAACACTGTTTCACCACCGCTCCGGACCTGGCTCATCCCGACCCGTCGCTCCAGTTCGTTGTGGAGGTGGACGCGTCCGAATGTGGTCTGGGGGCCGTTCTCTCCCAACGAACGGGGAGTCGGAACACGCTCCGTCCCTGTGCCTTCTTCGCACAGAAGCTCAGTGCAGCGGAGCGTAATTACGATGTCGGTGACCGTGAGCTATTGGCCGTGACCAGCTCATCTACCAGATCCTGACCTCGGCTACCACCCCCAATCCAACGGGCAGGTGGAATGCATCAATCAGGACGTGGGCAGGCTCCTTCGGTCCTACTGCCAGGACCGGCCTGGGGAGTGGGCGGAGTTCCTTCCATGGGTGGAGTACACCTTAAACTCCCATTGCCACTCCTCCACGGGGATATCCCCATTCCAATTTGTCCTGGGCTACCAGCCGGTCCTGGCACCCTGGACCCCGGGCCAGACCGGTACCCCTGCGGTGGACGAGTGGTTTCGGCAGGCAGCGGGTGCATGGGAGGCTGTGCAGGCTCGCCTCAGGCTCGCTGTCCGCCATCAAAAGGTCTACGCTGACCGCCACCGCGGAGACGCCCCGGTGTATCGTCCGGGCGACCATGTCTGGCTCTCGACGAAGGACCTGCCCCTCCGCCTGCCCTGCCGGAAGCTGGGCCCGCGGTTTGTGGGGCCCTTTAAAGTCCTGAGGAGAGTCAACGAGGTAACTTATCGGTTGCGTCTCCCTCCTGACTACCGTATGAACCCCTCGTTTCATGTGTCTCTCCTCAGGCCGGTGGTGGCTGGTCCCCTCCAGGGGTGTGAGGTTCGGGAGGTCCCTCCCCCTCCTCTCGACATCGAGGGGGCCCCGGCGTACTCCGTCCGTACCATCATCGACTCGAGGCGCCGGGGTGGGGGCCTCCAGTACCTCGTGGAGTGGGAGGGGTACGGTCCGGAGGAGCGGAGCTGGGTCCCAGTGCGGGACGTTCTGGCCCCCGCCCTTGTCCGCGACTTCCATCGCCGTCGACCGGATCGTCCTGCTCCGCATCCTCCGGGTCGCCCCGGGGTCGGTGTCGTTGCGTGGCTGAAGCCGCGCGTCGGGGGGGGGGGGGGGTACTGTGACAACTACGCCATCTGCAGCTCATCCTCCCCCTGCAGGAGGCGGGCATCAGCGCTCGATGTCACCGGCCTTCTAAACACCACCGTCCATCATCAATCCATCACACCTTTTGTCCTGTTTAGCGCACCTGATCCTCATCCAGTCATTACCATTCCAGTATATATGTGTCCTCTGTTCCCCCCTGTCTTTGCGTGTTATTGTCTCTACTGATGAGCTTAAGTCAGCTCTGTTTATTAAATATATATGAATACACAGCCAACGTCTTTGTCTCCTACTTCGTCTCCGTCTACCCAAAGAGCTGACAGCCAGTGGTGAGAAGTATCAAACTGTCAATGCTTGGGTTGCTAAGTGTGAACACCCTCAACTAATACATCATGCCAAAATATTTTCCTTGGATTATAGCATGTAGTCTGTTTGGATAGGCCTCTCCACCTAGCTCACATTGATTTGACAATGTTATCCCAATACATAGCAGAAGAGTTCATGCTCAGTCAAACAGCAACAGGCTCTCCTCTTTGGGTCCACAGCCCTATTTAGGTCCACAGATTTAACCAGTGCCTGGTTTACTCCAGACGTGATGCTCTTCATTTAGGCAAAACAGAGTTGGACAGTTTCATCAAACCAGACAATATTTGTTGTATTTCTTCTCTCAATTCTTTTGGCAAACTCCTTTGACATTCACTGATGGAGTGCTACAGAGATGTTTTTCTTCTGGAAGGTACTCCCCTTTCACAACAAAATTCTGGAGCTCTGTCAGAGTGACCTCCCTGAACAAGGTCTTTCTCCCTTCGTCAGGGAGGTCAGGTTGGTCCGGTTTGCTCTGGAGGCCAGCTTTAGGAGCAGTGGTGGTTGTTCCAAACGTGTGCCATTTAAGAGTGGAGACTTGTGTACCTTTCCCCAGATCTGTGTAACATTTCCCTAGATCTGTGCCTCGACATAATCCTGCATATGAATCTCATGGCTAGGTATTTTCTTTGATATGCACTGTCAACTAATGGACCTAATACAGACACTTTTTTATATTTCCAAATTCAGGCAAATCAATTGAATTTACCAAAGGTGGATTCCAATCAAGTGGTAGAAACATCTCAAGGATGGTCAATGGAAATTGGATGCACCTGAGCTCAGTTGTGTGTCATAGCAAAGGGTCTAAATTCTTTACAACCTGTTTATGAAAACACCTGATCCAGTACAAATGATACATGATTCATGTTTATATTCAATGGCACATTCATCAAAGGAGGACTTTAATTTTAAAGGCAAAACACAAATTCCACTATTGTGCTTAATTGTTGTTCACACGTGTCAATTTCACATGGAGCCTGGTTTATAAGAGGGGTTGCCATCCCATAAATGAAAAAGCTAAGACATGACTTGCTGACATAATTGTAATTGAAACCCAATCCTGGATTACACAATGACATTAGGGAGGCTTCCTATATTCAACGTGAGTGAAGTTGGTTCTTTTTGCAGTGCGCCCTTTAACAGTAAAAAGGTCAGACATGATTTGTCGTTGTTTCAGCCTTTACATAAACAAACACTGCTTTTGGATTTTTGAAATGCACTGTAGTTAAATCCAGGAATAACACAAAAATGGCAATATGTGATTGTATGCCAGTGGTCACTGACATACAGTACCTAGCTGTTTGACATCCATAACCGCTTCATTTCCCAGGCCTTCAATTTTGAAGATAGACTGAATTATAGTGGTCTGTGTATGTCAGTATCATACCCAGTTGTTCAAAATCCATCTCCAGACCGTTTCTGAGGAGAGGGTTACAAAGCCAGAACTCTGAGGTTCTCTCCTGGACAGAGGGGGGAGGGCCCTGTAGCATGCCGCCCAGACATCTTCCAATCGCCAGCGCCACAGATCTCTCTAGGTCCAGAAGCCACACCCACCCATCCTCTGTTTCTCCACATCCAGGCCTTGCCCCTTCTGCTGTATCTGAAATCCAATAAACAACTAATTTGTCAGATTGACATGAAGTTTGACACACTTAAGATCAATAGTGACAACCAAACATTCAAAAACTACAGCTGCAACAATTAGGGATATCTATCTGTGGGGAGATAATACCAAACAGAATAAGCAAAAAAAAATCGTGTAATCAGACACCTTTACATGAACCCACATTAGCTTCCAAGTGAGCGAGCAAATCAATTCAGCAAGCAAATCCAATCAGTCAAATCCCTCCAGTCAACACATACCCAGCAGGCCCGAACATCCCTCCAGTTCCATGTCCTCCAGCAAGCCTGTGTCTGGCAACAGACAGTTGAACTCATTAAGGTGCTCCAGCAGGCAAAGCAGGTGTGTGAGCAGTGGGCGCACCACCCCCAGAGGCAACAGCAACAGGGAATACATGACCTGGCACAGCAGGCTGCCCGCTACCGAACTCAGCAGCACCACTGTGGGAAGCAGAGGAACCAGGGGATTAGGCAAGTCTCTTGTTAACGCCCACTATCTTTTGTCATTATATGTTAGGAGTAAAAAATACACAAACATTCCAAAAAGTTGATCTGTGATCCCGTATCTAGGGAAATAACTCCTTATCAATTTCCATTGTCCCATTTATTGGTGATGTGGAAATCCTAATAAGTATTCAGTGCAGAGCAACAGTAACAGCTGGCTTTTCAAAACATTATTAAACAAGTGTGCTGGAGTCACTCATGCATCACGCTTACTGTAAGAGCATGCGGTAACCAAGTGAGTGGAACAACAGTGTTGTGTCCATTCTGCAAATTGTGTGCTGCGGGTATGCAAATGTGCATATATTTCTGAAAGTGGTGAAACATCACTCTTGCAAACATCTTGCTTTAAACCCAGCATCTATGTTATGCAGTAAGAGATAATGAATAAAAATACAAACGCAAAAAGTAAGAGTTTGCTGAGTTACATTATATTTAAGAAAGATAAGTCATGGTGATCTAATCTATGGATATCACAAGATAGGGAATACAGATATGTGCCTGTTTGAGCTGAGACATTCTAAGCTTCCAGGAATTGGGTACAGGTCCTTGCAACACAGGCCTGCGCTATATCAGGCTGAAACATGAAATTATTGCAGTAGGCATGGCCCTATAATGGACCTTAGGATTTCATTATAATACATGCATATTCAAACTGCCATAGAAAAATGCTATTGGGTTTGTTGTCCATAGTTTATGTCCGCCCATACCTGAACTCCACTGCCACCATGCAGAGCTCACCCACACATTATGCCCAAGACATAATGCCATCTGCCCAGTACAGTTAAAACCAAGGTATATTCGTAGAAGATACTTATTCAGCATCCCAATGGCCATCAAAGATACCATTTACACAGAGAAGTCACTAACTACGCCAAATTTGTTAAACGGTCAAAACCCAGTCAAATATGACAAGCGCGCAGATCATCCCTGAGACAATTTTTTACAGTTTGGCTGAACATTCAATTCTCTGACAACTGCAATGCTGGACATTCCTGCAGTCAGCTTGCCAAATCTAGGCATGTCAAAACTTGAGATATCTGTGGCATCATGCTGTGACAAAAATAAAAATTTACACTGGCCTTATACTGAACAGTGATATAATCAATCTGTTCAAGAAACTTTTTGTTATGTTACATCTGTGAGGAGGATAGATTCACTTTGCAAAAGGAGAAATGCTCACTAACAAGGATGTAACATAATGATATACACAACTTGAAACAAATAAGTCATTCATTGCATGCACAATTATTAGGCAAATCGTATTCCTCAATAATTATTTATTGGTGAACCAACACAATGCTCTATGTCAATTCAAAATATAATTTAACCTCAAGTCCGAATGCTTAACAAAGTAAAAGTGAGTTTTGATCTTTCTCAGGGGAATACATTAGAGTGCAGAATTATAAGGCAACAATTGGTGTGCAGAATTATTAGGCAGCTAACAAATGTGTAACACAAAATGACAATTACATTTTTTGTCACTTCAAAAATATTCATTCACCAATATAGCTACCTTTGTTTTCAATAACTGCCATGAGCCTCCCATCCATGGAGTCTGTCAGTTTCTTGATCTGTTCACAAGCAACTTTCACTGAAGCCACAACCACAGCCTCCCAAATGCTGTTCAAAGAGGTGTATTGTCTTCCCTGACTGTAAATCTCACGTTTGAAAAGTGCCAACAAAATCTCAATAGGATTTAAGTCAGGGGGCCAGGTCATTATACAAGCATCTTTGTGGCCCTTGCTGGGTAGCCAAGCAGTGGAATAATTGGATGCATGTGATGAGGCACTGTCCTGCAT